>JAWIZW010000050.1:0-150274 GCA_034703905.1 Chenopodium berlandieri
TTTTTGTATCGTGTTCTGGTCTTTTGTTAAGTACCCTTCCTAGAAGGTGCCTTAACATTTAAGGCTGGTTAGGGTCTGTTTTTTCTAGATGAGAGTGGTTTGTGGGCCCTTAGGGGCTTGTGTAGTTTGAAGGTTACTTTTTGTATTTTGTATCGTTTCTTTTGACGTTTCTTTGTGATAAATAAAATCTCTTATTTACCAAAAAAAAAAAGAATCAAACGAAAGTTAAAAACATCTAAAAAATCTAATTAAATCAAATGAAGTCAAACACATTCAGACAAGCTATTTGAATCAACTGAAAGTCAAATGCATTCTACCATGCTAATTGAATCAAATGAAAGTCAAAAACATCTAAAAAAATCTAATTAAATCAAATGAAAGTCAAACACAATCAAAAAAGCTATTTGAATTAATGAAAGTCAAATGCAATCTACAAAGCTAATTGAATCAAATGAAATTTAAACACATTCAAACAAACCTAATAGAATCAAATGAAAGACGAACACATTCAAACAGAGCTAATTGAATCAAATGAAAGTCAAACCCATTCAAAAAGATCTTTTTGATTCAAATTAAGGTCAAATGCATTCTACAAAGCCAATTGAATCAAATGAAAGTCAAACACGTTCAAACAAAGCTAATTGAATCAAATGAAAGATAAACACATTCAAACAGAGCTAATTGAATCAAATGAAAGTCAAACACATTCAAATGAGCTTTTTGAATCAAATGAAGGTCAAATTTAATCTACAAAGCTAATTGAATCAATTGAAGGTTAAACACATTCAAACAAAGCTTTTTGAATGTAATGTAAGTCAAACACATTCAAACTAAGCTTTTTGAATCAAATGAAAGTCAAATGCATTTAAAAAAGCTAATTGAATCAAATGAAAGTCAAAAACATCTAAAAAACCTAATTAAATCTAAATGAAGTCAAACACATTCAAACAAAGCTATTTGAATTAAATGAAAGTCAAATGCAATCTACAAAGCTATTTGAATGAAATGAAAGTTAAACGCATTCAAACAACCTAATAGAATTAAATGAAAGACGAACACATTCAAACAGAGCTAATTGAATCAAATGAAAGTCAAATGCATTCTATAAAGCTAATTGAATCAAATGAAAGTCAAACACATTTAAACAAAGCGAATTGAATCAAATTATAGTAAAAGACATTCAAACAAACCTAGTAGAATCAAATGAAAGTCAAACACATTCAAACAGAGCTAATTGAATCAAATGAAAGTCAAACACATTCAAACACAGCTATTTGAATCAATTGAAAGTCAAATGCTTTCTACAAAGCTAATTGAATCAAATGAACTCAAAAACATTCCAAAAAAGCCAATTGAATCAAATGAAAGTCAAACACATTCAAACAAACCTAATTGAATCAAATGAAAGTCAAACACATTCAAACAAAGCTAATTGAATCAAATGAAAGTCAAACACATTCAAACAAAGCTGATTAGATCAATGTAAGCAAAACACATTCAAACAGAGCTTTTTGAATCAAATTAAAGTCAAACGCATTCAACTAAGCTAATTGAATCAAATGAAGTCAAAAACATCTAAAAAAATCTAATTAAATCAAATGAAAGTCAAACACAATAAAAAAAAGCTAATTAATCAAATGAAAGTCAAACACATTCAAACAAAGCTATTTGAATTAAATGAAAGTCAAATGCAATCTACAAAGCTAATTGAAACAAATGAAATTTAAACACATTCAAACAAACCTAATAGAATCAAATGAAAGACAAACACATTCAAACAGAGCTAATTGAATCAAATGAAAGTCAAACCCATTCAAAAAGATCTTTTTGAATCAAATTAAGGTCAAATGCATTCTACAAACCCAATTGAATCAAATGAAAGTCAAACACATTCAAACAAAGCTAATTGAATCAAATGAAAGACAAACAAATTCAAACAGAGCTAATTGAATCAATGAAAGTCAAACACATTCAAAATGAGCTTTTTGAATCAATTGAAGGTCAAATTTAATCTACAAAGCTAATTGAATCAATTGAAAGTTAAACACATTCAAACAAAGCTATTTGAATGAAATGTAAGTCAAACACATTCAAACAGAGCTTTTTGAATAAAATGAAAGTCAAATGCATTCAACAAAGCTAATTGAATCAAACAAAAGTCAAAAACATCCAAAAAACCTAATTAAATCAAATGAAAGTAAATCACATTCAGACAAAGCTATTTGAATCAAATGAAAGTCAAATGCATTCTACAAAGCTAATTACATCAAATTAAAGTCAAAAACATTCGAACAAAGCCATCGAATCAAATGAAAGTCAAACACATTCAAACAAACCTAATTGAATCAAATGAAAGTCAAAATCATTCAAACAGAGCTAATTAAATAAAATGAAAGTCAAACACATTCAAAAAGAGCTTTTTGAATCAAATGAAGGTCAAACGCAACCTACAAAGCTAATTGAATCAATGAAAGTCAAACACATTGAAACAAAGCTAATTGGATAAAATTTAAGTCAAACACATTCAAATAGTGCTTTTTGAATCAAATGTAAGTCAAATGCATTCAACAAAGCTAATTGAATCAAACGAAAGTTAAAACATCTAAAAAATCTAATTAAATCAAATGAAAGTCAAACACATTCAGACAAAGCTATTTGAATAAACTGAAAGTCAAATGCATTGTACAAAGCTAATTGAATCAAATGAAAGTCAAAAACATCTAAAAATATCTAATTAAATCAAATGAAAGTCAAACACAATCAAAAAAAGCTAATTAAATCAAATGAAAGTCAAACACATTCAAACAAAGCTATTTGAATTAAATGAAAGTCAAATGCAATCTACAAAGCTAATTGAATCAAATGAAATTTAAACACATTCAAACAAACCTAATAGAATCAAATGAAAGACGAACACATTCAAACAGAGCTAATTGAATCAAATGAAAGTCAAACCCTTCAAAAGATCTTTTTGATTCAAATTAAGGTCAAATGCATTCTACAAAGCAATTGAATCAAATGAAAGTCAAACACGTTCAAACAAAGCTAATTGAATCAAATGAAAGACAAACACATTCAAACAGAGCTAATTGAATCAAATGAAAGTCAAACACATTCAAAATGAGCTTTTTGAATCAAATGAAGGTCAAATTTAATCTACAAAGCTAATTGAATCAATTGAAAGTTAACACATTCAAACAAAGCTATTTCAATGAAATGTAAGTCAAACACATTCAAACAGAGCTTTTTGAATCAAATGAAAGTCAAATGCATTTAAAAAAGCCAATTGAATCAAAGAAAGTCAAAAACATCTAAAAAAACCTAATTAAATCAAATGAAAGTCAACACATTCAAACAAAGCTATTTGAATTAAATGAAAGTCAAATGCAATCTACAAAGCTAATTGAATCAAATGAAAGTTAAACGCATTCAAACAAACCTAATAGAATCAAATGAAAGACGAACACATTCAAACAGAGCTAATTGAATCAAATGAAAGTCAAATGCATTCTATAAAGCTAATTGAATCAAATGAAAGTCAAACACATTTAAACAAGCTAATTGAATCAAATTATAGTAAAACAGATTCAAACAAACCTAATAGAATCAAATGAAAGTCAAACACATTCAAACAGAGCTAATTTTATCAAATGAAAGTCAAACACATTCAAACACAGCTATTTGAATCAATTGAAAGTCAAATGCTTTCTACAAAGCTAATTAAATCAAATGAAAGTCAAAAACATTCCAAAAAGTCAATTGAATCAAATGAAAGTCAAACACATTCAAACAAACCTAATTGAATCAAATGAAAGTCAAACACATTCAAACAAAGCTAATTGAATCAAATGAAAGTCAAACACATTCAAACAAAGCTGATTAGATCAAATGTAAGCCAAACACATTCAAACAGAGCTTTTTGAATCAAATTAAAGTCAAATGCATTCAACAAAGCTAATTGAATCAAATGAAAGTCAAAAACATCTAAAAAAAATCTAATTAAATCAAATGAAAGTCAAACACAATAAAAAAAAGCTAATTAAATCAATGAAAGTCAAACACATTCAAACAAGCTATTTGAATTAAATGAAAGTCAAATGCAATCTACAAAGCTAATTGAATCAAATGAAATTTAAACACATTCAACAAACCTATAGAATCAAATGAAAGACAAACACATTCAAACAGAGCTAATTGAATCAAATGAAAGTCAAACCCATTCAAAAAGATCTTTTTGAATCAAATTAAGGTCAAATGCATTCTACAAACCCAATTGAATCAAATGAAAGTCAAACACATTCAAACAAAGCTATTGAATCAAATGAAAGACAAACAAATTCAAACAGAGCTAATTGAATCAAATGAAAGTCAAACACATTCAAAATGAGCTTTTTGAATCAATTGAAGGTCAAATTTAATCTACAAAGCTAATTGAATCAATTGAAAGTTAAACACATTCAAACAAAGCTATTTGATGAAATGTAAGTCAAACACATTCAAACAGAGCTTTTTGAATCAAATGAAAGTCAAATGCATTCAACAAAGCTAATTGAATCAAACAAAAGTCAAAAACATCCAAAAACCTAATTAAATCAAATGAAAGTAAATCACATTCAGACAAAGCTATTTGAATCAAATGAAAGTCAAATGCATTCTACAAAGCTATTAAATCAAATGAAAGTCAAAAACATTCGAACAAAGCCAATCGAATCAATGAAAGTCAAACACATTCAAACAAACCTAATTGAATCAAATGAAAGTCAAAATCATTCAAACAGAGCTAATTAAATAAAATGAAAGTCAAACACATTCAAAAAGGGCTTTTTGAATCAAATGAAGGTCAACGCAACCTACAAAGCTAATTGAATCAAATGAAAGTCAAACACATTGAAACAAAGCTAATTGGATAAAATTAAGTCAAACACATTCAAATAGAGCTTTTTTAATCAAATGAAAGTCAAATGCATTCAACAAAGCTAATTGAATCAAACGAAAGTTTAAAACATCTAAAAAAATCTAATTAAATCAAATGAAAGTCAAACACATTCAGACAAAGCTATTTGAATCAACTGAAAGTCAAATGCATTCTACAAAGCTAATTGAATCAATGAAAGTCAAAAACATCTAAAAAATCTAATTAAATCAAATGAAAGTCAAACACAATCAAAAAAAGCTAATTAAATCAAATGAAAGTCAAACACATTCAAACAAAGCTATTTGAATTAAATGAAAGTCAAATGCAATCTACAAAGCTAATTGAATCAAATGAAATTTAAACACATTCAAACAACCCTAATAGAATCAAATGAAAGACGAACACATTCAAACAGAGCTAATTGAATCAAATGAAAGTCAAACCCATTCAAAAAGATCTTTTTGATTCAAATTAAGGTCAAATGCATTCTACAAAGCCAATTGAATCAAATGAAAGTCAAACACGTTCAAACAAAGCTAATTGAATCAAATGAAAGACAAACACATTCAAATAGAGCTAATTGAATCAAATGAAGTCAAACACATTCAAAATGAGCTTTTTGAATCAAATGAAGGTCAAATTTAATCTACAAAGCTAATTGAATCAATTGAAAGTTAACACATTCAAACAAAGCTATTTGAATGAAATGTAAGTCAAACACATTCAAACAGAGCTTTTTGAATAAAATGAAAGTCAAATGCATTTAAAAAAGCTAATTGAATCAAATGAAAGTCAATAACATCTAAAAAAACCTAATTAAATCAAATGAAAGTCAAACACATTCAAACAAAGCTATTTGAATTAAATGAAAGTCAAATGCAATCTACAAAGCTAATTGAATCAAATGAAAGTTAAACGCATTCAAACAAACCTAATAGAATCAAATGAAAGACGAACACATTCAAACAGAGCTAATTGAATCAAATGAAAGTCAAATGCATTCTATAAAGCTAATTGAATCAAATGAAAGTCAAACACATTTAACAAAGCTAATTGAATCAATTATAGTAAAACAGATTCAACAAACCTAATAGAATCAAATGAAAGTCAAACACATTCAAACAGAGCTAATTGAATCAAATGAAAGTCAAACACATTCAAACACAGCTATTTGAATCAATTGAAAGTCAAATGCTTTCTACAAAGCTAATTAATCAAATGAAAGTCAAAAACATTCCAAAAAAGTCAATTGAATCAAATGAAAGTCAAACACATTCAAACAAACCTAATTGAATCAAATGAAAGTCAAACACATTCAAACAAAGCTAATTGAATCAAATGAAAGTCAAACACATTCAAACAAAGCTGATTAGATCAAATGTAAGCCAAACACATTCAAACAGAGCTTTTTGAATCAAATTAAAGTCAAATGCATTCAACAAAGCTAATTGAATCAAATGAAAGTCAAAAACATCTAAAAAAATCAAATTAAATCAAATGAAAGTCAAACACAATAAAAAAAAGCTAATTAAATCAAATGAAAGTCAAACACATTCAAACAAAGCTATTTGAATTAAATGAAAGTCAAATGCAATCTACAAAGCTAATTGAATCAAATGAAATTTAAACACATTCAAAACAACCTAATAGATCAAATGAAGACGAACACATTCAAACAGAGCTAATTGAATCAAATGAAAGTCAAACCCATTCAAAAAGATCTTTTTGAATCAAATAAGGTCAAATGCATTCTACAAACCCAATTGAATCAAATGAAAGTCAAACACATTCAAACAAAGCTAATTGAATCAAATGAAAGACAAACACATTCAAACAGCTAATTGAATCAAATGAAAGTCAAACACATTCAAAATGAGCTTTTTGAATCAAATGAAGGTCAAATTTAATCTACTAAGCTAATTGAATCAATTGAAAGTTAAACACATTCAAACAAAGCTATTGTTGTAGCCAGCCTAACAACTTGGTTATGGACATTTCTTTGGTTCAAGATGTAGCATCATGTATTGGTGCTATGCATTCTATCCATGGGCAACAAGATATTCAATCCCTTGAATTTCTTGTTGTTCTTATTAACTAGTTTATTCTAGTTCTTTTTATGCTTTGAATAAATTGTAAACTTTAGTCATTTTAAGTTTGCAAATTAGTATATTTTTTTTCTTAGTTCTTTTTAGCTGATTTTAGTTCGAAAAATATTGTCACATTCACACAAAAGTACAAGTGCAAAGATACATCAAAATGGCAGCCATTTAAGCTTGGAATCCGAATTCTTTACAAGAATTTCAAAGCTTTGACTTGGGAGTTACAATCAGTTTTCAAAGAGGATTACAAGCCATTACAAGCCTTAACTTCAGCCTTTAAGTGGCCGTTGATATCAGTCAACATTGGAGCATCTTAAGCCTTAATTTCAGCCTTCAATTGGCTGTTTATTTCAGTCAGCTTTTGGAGCAACTAAAAGGCGTCCAGTACACCCTTGTCCACATACATTCAAGCTAATTTCAAGGCTTGAACCAAGAGGAGTTACACTTTTTGCTGTTTGAATTTGACGTGAAATTTTGAGGAATTACATCTCCAACTTGCTGCTTGGATGGGCGTGAATTAAGGGAATTACACTCTCTTATTCTGATTTTATTTCAGCCTTAATTTGGAGGTTATAAGCCCCATTTTCTCTTTGATGTATCTAGTTAAATAAGGCTTCTTTTAATAATGTATCTAGACAACAAAAAGCTGATTTGTACTTAGCTTTAGCTTAGGCGTGTAACAAGTGAGCTGAACAGCCACTTAAGTTAGCTTGTACTTAAGGATGCTTGTTTACTATAATAGCAAGCAAATGTGAATGAAAAAAATCAGATTATTAAAAACAAAAACTTGTCTTACATTCGTTTCTTGGATTAGAAACAAAAACCTGAAATTCTTGGATTTGGAATTTCGTTTCCTTTGCTTAGTTAGCTAGTTTAGGCTACTAGTTGGCTTGTGATCTTAGGAATCCAAAACGTTTCTTAGTGGTGTGACTTTATCTAAGAAGCCTTTGGTTCTTTAGCCTTATCCACCCTTGGTTTATCCCTTGTGTATTTCGAGTGTTACTCCAAATATACAACAGCTATTTGAATGAAATGTAAGTCAAACACATTCAAACAGAGCTTTTTGAATCAAATGAAAGTCAAATGCATTCAACAAAGCTAATTGAATCAAATTAAAGTCAAAAACATCCAAAAAACCTAATTAAATCAAATAAAGTCAATCACATTCAGACAAAGCTTTTTGAATCAAATGAAAGTCAAATGCATTCTACAAAGCTAATTAAATCAAATGAAAGTCAAATGCATTCTACAAAGCTAATTAAATCAATGAAAGTCAAAAACATTCGAACAAAGCCAATTGAATCAAATGAAAGTCAAACACATTCAAACAAACCTAATTGAATCAAATGAAAGTCAAAATCATTCAAACAGAGCTAATTAATAAAATGAAAGTCAAACACATTAAAAGAGCTTTTTGAATCAAATGAAGGTCAAACGCAACCTACAAAGCTAATTGAATCAAATGAAAGTCAAAACACATTGAAACAAAGCTTATTGGATTGCATTTAAGTCAAACACATTTAAATAGAGCTTTTTGAATCAAATGAAAGTCAAATGCATTCAACAAAGCTAATTGAATCAAACGAAAGTTAAACAACATCTAAAAAAATCTAATTAAATCAAAGGAAGTCAAACACATTCAGACAAAGCTATTTGAATCAACTGAAAGTCAAATGCATTCTACAAAGCTAATTGAATCAAATGAAAGTCAAAAACATCTAAAAAAATCTAATTAAATCAAATGAAAGTCAAACACATTCAAACAAAGCTATTTGAATTAAATGAAAGTCAAATGCAATCTACAAAGCTAATTGAATCAAATGAAATTTAAACACATTCAAACAAACCTAATAGAATCAAATGAAAGACGAACACATTCAAACAGAGCTAATTGAATCAAATGAAAGTCAAACCCATTCAAAAAGATCTTTTTGATTCAAATTAAGGTCAAATGCATTCTACAAAGCCAATTGAATCAAATGAAAGTCAAACACGTTCAAACAAAGCTAATTGAATCAAATGAAAGATAAACACATTCAAACAGAGCTAATTGAATCAAATGAAAGTCAAACACATTCAAAATGAGCTTTTTGAATCAAATGAAGGTCAATTTAATCTACAAAGCTAATTGAATCAATTGAAGGTTAAACACATTCAAACAAAGCTTTTTGAATTAATGTAAGTCAAACACATTCAAACTGAGCTTTTTGAATCAAATGAAAGTCAAATGCATTTAAAAAGCTAATTGAATCAAATGAAAGTCAAAAACATCTAAAAAAACCTAATTAAATCAATGAAAGTCAAACACATTCAAACAAAGCTATTTGAATTAAATGAAAGTCAAATGCAATCTACAAAGCTATTTGAATCAAATGAATTTTAAACGCATTCAAACAAACCTAATAGAATCAAATGAAAGACGAACACATTCAAACAGAGCTAATTGAATCAAATGAAAGTCAAATGCATTCTATAAAGCTAATTGAATCAAATGAAAGTCAAACACATTTAAACAAAGCGAATTGAATCAAATTATAGTAAAAGACATTCAAACAAACCTAGTAGAATCAAATGAAATCAAAACACATTCAAACAGAGCTAATTGAATCAAATGAAAGTCAAACACATTCAAACACAGCTATTTGAATCAATTGAAAGTCAAATGCTTTCTACAAATCTATTGAATCAAATGAAAGTCAAAAACATTCCAAAAAAGCCAATTGAATCAAATGAAAGTCAAACACATTCAAACAAACTAATTGAATCAAATGAAAGTCAAACACATTCAAACAAAGCTAATTGAATCAATGAAAGTCAAACACATTCAAACAAAGCTGATTAGATCAAATGTGAGCAAAACACATTCAAACAGAGCTTTTTGAATCAAATTAAAGTCAAACGCATTCAACTAAGCTAATTGAATCAAATGAAAGTCAAAAACATCTAAAAAAATCTAATTAAATCAAATGAAAGTCAAACACAATAAAAAAAGCTAATTAAATCAAATGAAAGTCAAACACATTCAACAAAGCTATTTGAATTAAATGAAAGTCAAATGCAATCTACAAAGCTAATTGAATCAATGAAATTAACACATTCAAACAAACTAATAGAATCAAATGAAAGACAAACACATTCAAACAGAGCTAATTGAATCAAATGAAAGTCAAACCCATTCAAAAAGATCTTTTTGAATCAAATTAGGTCAAATGCATTCTACAAACCCATTGAATCAAATAAAAGTCAAACACATTCAAACAAAGCTAATTGAATCAAATGAAAGACAAACAAATTCAAACAGAGCTAATTGAATCAAATGAAAGTCAAACACATTCAAATGAGCTTTTTGAATCAATTGAAGGTCAAATTTAATCTACAAAGCTAATTGAATCAATTGAAAGTTAAACACATTCAAACAAAGCTATTTGAATGAAATGTAAGTCAAACACATTCAAACAGAGCTTTTTGAATCAAATGAAAGTCAAATGCATTCAACAAAGCTAATTGAATCAAACAAAAGTCAAAAACATCCAAAAAACCTATTAAATCAAATGAAAGTAAATCACATTCAGACAAAGCTATTTGAATCAAATGAAAGTCAAATGCATTCTACAAAGCTAATTAAATCAAATTAAAGTCAAAAACATTCGAACAAAGCCAATCGAATCAAATGAAAGTCAAACACATTCAAACAAACCTAATTGAATCAAATGAAAGTCAAAATCATTCAAAACAGAGCTAATTAAATAAAATGAAAGTCAAACACATTAAAAAGAGCTTTTTGAATCAAATGAAGGTCAAACGCAACCTACAAAGCTAATTGAATCAAATGAAAGTCAAACACATTGAAACAAAGCTTATTGGATTGCATTTAAGTCAAACACATTTAAATAGAGCTTTTTGAATCAAATGAAAGTCAAATGCATTCAACAAAGCTAATTGAATCAAACGAAAGTTAAAAACATCTAAAAAAATCTAATTAAATCAAAGGAAAGTCAAACACATTCAGACAAAGCTATTTGAATCAACTGAAAGTCAAATGCATTCTACAAAGCTAATTGAATCAAATGAAAGTCAAAAACATCTAAAAAATCTAATTAAATCAAATGAAAGTCAAACACATTCAAACAAAGCTATTTGAATTAAATGAAAGTCAAATGCAATCTACAAAGCTAATTGAATCAAATGAAATTTAAACACATTCAAACAAACCTAATAGAATCAAATGAAAGAACAAACACATTCAAACAGAGCTAATTGAATCAAATGAAAGTCAAACCCATTCAAAAAGATCTTTTTGATTCAAATTAAGGTCAAATGCATTCTACAAAGCCAATTGAATCAAATGAAAGTCAAACACGTTCAAACAAAGCTAATTGAATCAAATGAAAGACAAACACATTCAAACAGAGCTAATTGAATCAATGAAAGTCAAACACATTCAAAATGAGCTTTTTGAATCAAATGAAGGTCAAATTTAATCTACAAAGCTAATTGAATCAATTGAAAGTTAAACACATTCAAACAAAGCTATTTGAATGAAATGTAAGTCAAACACATTCAAACAGAGCTTTTTGAATCAAATGAAAGTCAAATGCATTTAAAAAAGCTAATTGAATCAATGAAAGTCAAAAACATCTAAAAAAACCTAATTAAATCAAATGAAAGTCAAACACATTCAAACAAAGCTATTTGAATTAAATGAAAGTCAAATGCAATCTACAAAGCTAATTGAATCAAATGAAAGTTAAACGCATTCAAACAAACCTAATAGAATCACATGAAAGACGAACACATTCAAACAGAGCTAATTGAATCAAATGAAAGTCAAATGCATTCTATAAAGCTAATTGAATCAAATGAAGTCAAACACATTTAAACAAAGCGAATTGAATCAAATTATAGTAAAAGACATTCAAACAAACCTAATAGAATCAAATGAAAGTCAAACACATTCAAACAGAGCTAATTGAATCAAATGAAAGTCAAACACATTCAAACACAGCTATTTGAATCAATTGAAAGTCAAATGCTTTCTACAAAGCTAATTGAATCAAATGAAAGTCAAAAACATTCCAAAAAAGCCAATTGAATCAAATGAAAGTCAAACACATTCAAACAAAGCTAATTGAATCAAATGAAAGTCAACACATTCAAACAAAGCTGATTAGATCAAATGTAAGCAAAACACATTCAAACAGAGCTTTTTGAATCAAATTAAGTCAAACGCATTCAACTAAGATAATTGAATCAAATGAAAGTAAAAAACATCTAAAAAAATCTAATTAAATCAAATGAAAGTCAAACACAATAAAAAAAAGCTAATTAAATCAAATGAAAGTCAAACACATTCAAACAAAGCTATTTGAATTAAATGAAAGTCAAATGCAATCTACAAAGCTAATTGAATCAAATGAAATTTAAACACATTCAAACAAACCTAATAGAATCAAATGAAAGACAAACACATTCAAACAGAGCTAATTGAATCAAATGAAAGTCAAACCCATTCAAAAAGATCTTTTTGAATCAAATTAAGGTCAAATGCATTCTACAAACCCAATTGAATCAAATGAAAGTCAAACACATTCAAACAAAGCTAATTGAATCAAATGAAAGACAAACAAATTCAAACAGAGCTAATTGAATCAAATGAAAGTCAAACACATTCAAAATGAGCTTTTTGAATCAATTGAAGGTCAAATTTAATCTACAAAGCTAATTGAATCAATTGAAAGTTAAACACATTCAAACAAAGCTATTTGAATGAATGTAAGTCAAACACATTCAAACAGAGCTTTTTGAATCAAATGAAAGTCAAATGCATTCAACAAAGCTAATTGAATCAAACAAAAGTCAAAACATCCAAAAAACCTAATTAAATCAAATGAAAGTAAATCACATTCAGACAAAGCTATTTGAATCAAATGAAAGTCAAATGCATTCTACAAAGCTAATTAAATCAAATTAAAGTCAAAAACATTCGAACAAAGCCAATCGAATCAAATGAAAGTCAAACACATTCAAACAAACCTAATTGAATCAAATGAAAGTCAAAATCATTCAAACAGAGCTAATTAAATAAAATGAAAGTCAAACACATTAAAAAGAGCTTTTTGAATCAAATGAAGGTCAAACGCAACCTACAAAGCTAATTGAATCAAATGAAAGTCAAACACATTGAAACAAAGCTTATTGGATTGCATTTAAGTCAAACACATTTAAATAGAGCTTTTTGAATCAAATGAAAGTCAAATGCATTCAACAAAGCTAATTGAATCAAACGAAAGTTAAAAACATCTAAAAAAATCTAATTAAATCAAAGGAAAGTCAAACACATTCAGACAAAGCTATTTGAATCAACTGAAAGTCAAATGCATTCTACAAAGCTAATTGAATCAAATGAAATTCAAAAACATCTAAAAAAATCTAATTAAATCAAATGAAAGTCAAACACATTCAAACAAAGCTATTTGAATTAAATGAAGTCAAATGCAATCTACAAAGCTAATTGAATCAAATGAAATTTAAACACATTCAAACAAACCTAATAGAATCAAATGAAAGACAAACACATTCAAACAGAGCTAATTGAATCAAATGAAAGTCAAACCCATTCAAAAAGATCTTTTTGATTCAAATTAAGGTCAAATGCATTCTACAAAGCCAATTGAATCAAATGAAAGTCAAACACGTTCAAACAAAGCTAATTGAATCAAATGAAAGACAAACACATTCAAACAGAGCTAATTGAATCAAATGAAAGTCAAACACATTCAAAATGAGCTTTTTGAATCAAATGAAGGTCAAATTTAATCTACAAAGCTAATTGAATCAATTGAAAGTTAAACACATTCAAACAAAGCTATTTGAATGAAATGTAAGTCAAACACATTCAAACAGAGCTTTTTGAATCAAATGAAAGTCAAATGCATTTAAAAAAGCTAATTGAATCAAATGAAAGTCAAAAACATCTAAAAAAACCTAATTAAATCAAATGAAAGTCAAACACATTCAAACAAAGCTATTTGAATTAAATGAAAGTCAAATGCAATCTACAAAGCTAATTGAATCAAATGAAAGTTAAACGCATTCAAACAAACCTAATAGAATCACATGAAAGACGAACACATTCAAACAGAGCTAATTGAATCAAATGAAAGTCAAATGCATTCTATAAAGCTAATTGAATCAAATGAAAGTCAAACACATTTAAACAAAGCGAATTGAATCAAATTATAGTAAAAGACATTCAAACAAACCTAATAGAATCAAATGAAAGTCAAACACATTCAAACAGAGCTAATTGAATCAAATGAAAGTCAAACACATTCAAACACAGCTATTTGAATCAATTGAAAGTCAAATGCTTTCTACAAAGCTAATTGAATCAAATGAAAGTCAAAAACATTCCAAAAAGCCAATTGAATCAAATGAAAGTCAAACACATTCAAACAAACCTAATTGAATCAAATGAAAGTCAAACACATTCAAACAAAGCTAATTGAATCAAATGAAAGTCAAACACATTCAAACAAAGCTGATTAGATCAAATGTAAGCAAAACACATTCAAACAGAGCTTTTTGAATCAAATTAAAGTCAAACGCATTCAACTAAGCTAATTGAATCAAATGAAAGTAAAAAACATCTAAAAAAATCTAATTAAATCAAATGAAAGTCAAACACAATAAAAAAAAGCTAATTAAATCAAATGAAAGTCAAACACATTCAAACAAAGCTATTTGAATTAAATGAAAGTCAAATGCAATCTACAAAGCTAATTGAATCAAATGAAATTTAAACACATTCAAACAAACCTAATAGAATCAAATGAAAGACAAACACATTCAAACAGAGCTAATTGAATCAAATGAAAGTCAAACCCATTCAAAAAGATCTTTTTGAATCAAATTAAGGTCAAATGCATTCTACAAACCCAATTGAATCAAATGAAAGTCAAACACATTCAAACAAAGCTAATTGAATCAAATGAAAGACAAACAAATTCAAACAGAGCTAATTGAATCAAATGAAAGTCAAACACATTGAAAATGAGCTTTTTGAATCAATTGAAGGTCAAATTTAATCTACAAAGCTAATTGAATCAATTGAAAGTTAAACACATTCAAACAAAGCTATTTGAATGAAATGTAAGTCAAACACATTCAAACAGAGCTTTTTGAATCAAATGAAAGTCAAATGCATTTAAAAAAGCTAATTGAATCAAATGAAAGTCAAAAACATCTAAAAAAACCTAATTAAATCAAATGAAAGTCAAACACATTCAAACAAAGCTATTTGAATTAAATGAAAGTCAAATGCAATCTACAAAGCTAATTGAATCAAATGAAAGTTAAACGCATTCAAACAAACCTAATAGAATCACATGAAAGACGAACACATTCAAACAGAGCTAATTGAATCAAATGAAAGTCAAATGCATTCTATAAAGCTAATTGAATCAAATGAAAGTCAAACACATTTAAACAAAGCGAATTGAATCAAATTATAGTAAAAGACATTCAAACAAACCTAATAGAATCAAATGAAAGTCAAACACATTCAAACAGAGCTAATTGAATCAAATGAAAGTCAAACAGATTCAAACACAGCTATTTGAATCAATTGAAAGTCAAATGCTTTCTACAAAGCTAATTGAATCAAATGAAAGTCAAAAACATTCCAAAAAAGCCAATTGAATCAAATGAAAGTCAAACACATTCAAACAAAGCTAATTGAATCAAATGAAAGTCAAACACATTCAAACAAAGCTGATTAGATCAAATGTAAGCAAAACACATTCAAACAGAGCTTTTTGAATCAAATTAAAGTCAAACGCATTCAACTAAGATAATTGAATCAAATGAAAGTAAAAAACATCTAAAAAAATCTAATTAAATCAAATGAAAGTCAAACACAATAAAAAAAAGCTAATTAAATCAAATGAAAGTCAAACACATTCAAACAAAGCTATTTGAATTAAATGAAAGTCAAATGCAATCTACAAAGCTAATTGAATCAAATGAAATTTAAACACATTCAAACAAACCTAATAGAATCAAATGAAAGACAAACACATTCAAACAGAGCTAATTGAATCAAATGAAAGTCAAACCCATTCAAAAAGATCTTTTTGAATCAAATTAAGGTCAAATGCATTCTACAAACCCAATTGAATCAAATGAAAGTCAAACACATTCAAACAAAGCTAATTGAATCAAATGAAAGACAAACAAATTCAAACAGAGCTAATTGAATCAAATGAAAGTCAAACACATTCAAAATGAGCTTTTTGAATCAATTGAAGGTCAAATTTAATCTACAAAGCTAATTGAATCAATTGAAAGTTAAACACATTCAAACAAAGCTATTTGAATGAAATGTAAGTCAAACACATTCAAACAGAGCTTTTTGAATCAAATGAAAGTCAAATGCATTCAACAAAGCTAATTGAATCAAACAAAAGTCAAAAACATCCAAAAACCTAATTAAATCAAATGAAAGTAAATCACATTCAGACAAAGCTATTTGAATCAAATGAAAGTCAAATGCATTCTACAAAGCTAATTAAATCAAATTAAAGTCAAAAACATTCGAACAAAGCCAATCGAATCAAATGAAAGTCAAACACATTCAAACAAACCTAATTGAATCAAATGAAAGTCAAAATCATTCAAACAGAGCTAATTAAATAAAATGAAAGTCAAACACATTAAAAAGAGCTTTTTGAATCAAATGAAGGTCAAACGCAACCTACAAAGCTAATTGAATCAAATGAAAGTCAAACACATTGAAACAAAGCTTATTGGATTGCATTTAAGTCAAACACATTTAAATAGAGCTTTTTGAATCAAATGAAAGTCAAATGCATTCAACAAAGCTAATTGAATCAAACGAAAGTTAAAAACATCTAAAAAAATCTAATTAAATCAAAGGAAAGTCAAACACATTCAGACAAAGCTATTTGAATCAACTGAAAGTCAAATGCATTCTACAAAGCTAATTGAATCAAATGAAAGTCAAAAACATCTAAAAAAATCTAATTAAATCAAATGAAAGTCAAACACATTCAAACAAAGCTATTTGAATTAAATGAAAGTCAAATGCAATCTACAAAGCTAATTGAATCAAATGAAATTTAAACACATTCAAACAAACCTAATAGAATCAAATGAAAGACAAACACATTCAAACAGAGCTAATTGAATCAAATGAAAGTCAAACCCATTCAAAAAGATCTTTTTGATTCAAATTAAGGTCAAATGCATTCTACAAAGCCAATTGAATCAAATGAAAGTCAAACACGTTCAAACAAAGCTAATTGAATCAAATGAAAGACAAACACATTCAAACAGAGCTAATTGAATCAAATGAAAGTCAAACACATTCAAAATGAGCTTTTTGAATCAAATGAAGGTCAAATTTAATCTACAAAGCTAATTGAATCAATTGAAAGTTAAACACATTCAAACAAAGCTATTTGAATGAAATGTAAGTCAAACACATTCAAACAGAGCTTTTTGAATCAAATGAAAGTCAAATGCATTTAAAAAAGCTAATTGAATCAAATGAAAGTCAAAAACATCTAAAAAAACCTAATTAAATCAAATGAAAGTCAAACACATTCAAACAAAGCTATTTGAATTAAATGAAAGTCAAATGCAATCTACAAAGCTAATTGAATCAAATGAAAGTTAAACGCATTCAAACAAACCTAATAGAATCACATGAAAGACGAACACATTCAAACAGAGCTAATTGAATCAAATGAAAGTCAAATGCATTCTATAAAGCTAATTGAATCAAATGAAAGTCAAACACATTTAAACAAAGCGAATTGAATCAAATTATAGTAAAAGACATTCAAACAAACCTAATAGAATCAAATGAAAGTCAAACACATTCAAACAGAGCTAATTGAATCAAATGAAAGTCAAACACATTCAAACACAGCTATTTGAATCAATTGAAAGTCAAATGCTTTCTACAAAGCTAATTGAATCAAATGAAAGTCAAAAACATTCCAAAAAAGCCAATTGAATCAAATGAAAGTCAAACACATTCAAACAAAGCTAATTGAATCAAATGAAAGTCAAACACATTCAAACAAAGCTGATTAGATCAAATGTAAGCAAAACACATTCAAACAGAGCTTTTTGAATCAAATTAAAGTCAAACGCATTCAACTAAGATAATTGAATCAAATGAAAGTAAAAAACATCTAAAAAAATCTAATTAAATCAAATGAAAGTCAAACACAATAAAAAAAAGCTAATTAAATCAAATGAAAGTCAAACACATTCAAACAAAGCTATTTGAATTAAATGAAAGTCAAATGCAATCTACAAAGCTAATTGAATCAAATGAAATTTAAACACATTCAAACAAACCTAATAGAATCAAATGAAAGACAAACACATTCAAACAGAGCTAATTGAATCAAATGAAAGTCAAACCCATTCAAAAAGATCTTTTTGAATCAAATTAAGGTTAAATGCATTCTACAAACCCAATTGAATCAAATGAAAGTCAAACACATTCAAACAAAGCTAATTGAATCAAATGAAAGACAAACAAATTCAAACAGAGCTAATTGAATCAAATGAAAGTCAAACACATTCAAAATGAGCTTTTTGAATCAATTGAAGGTCAAATTTAATCTACAAAGCTAATTGAATCAATTGAAAGTTAAACACATTCAAACAAAGCTATTTGAATGAAATGTAAGTCAAACACATTCAAACAGAGCTTTTTGAATCAAATGAAAGTCAAATGCATTCAACAAAGCTAATTGAATCAAACAAAAGTCAAAAACATCCAAAAAACCTAATTAAATCAAATGAAAGTAAATCACATTCAGACAAAGCTATTTGAATCAAATGAAAGTCAAATGCATTCTACAAAGCTAATTAAATCAAATGAAAGTCAAAAACATTCGAACAAAGCCAATCGAATCAAATGAAAGTCAAACACATTCAAACAAACCTAATTGAATCAAATGAAAGTCAAAATCATTCAAACAGAGCTAATTAAATAAAATGAAAGTCAAACACATTCAAAAAGGGCTTTTTGAATCAAATGAAGGTCAAACGCAACCTACAAAGCTAATTGAATCAAATGAAAGTCAAACACATTGAAACAAAGCTAATTGGATAAAATTTAAGTCAAACACATTCAAATAGAGCTTTTTGAATCAAATGAAAGTCAAATGCATTCAACAAAGCTAATTGAATCAAACGAAAGTTAAAAACATCTAAAAAAATCTAATTAAATCAAATGAAAGTCAAACACATTCAGACAAAGCTATTTGAATCAACTGAAAGTCAAATGCATTCTACAAAGCTAATTGAATCAAATGAAAGTCAAAAACATCTAAAAAAATCTAATTAAATCAAATGAAAGTCAAACACAATCAAAAAAAGCTAATTAAATCAAATGAAAGTCAAACACATTCAAACAAAGCTATTTGAATTAAATGAAAGTCAAATGCAATCTACAAAGCTAATTGAATCAAATGAAATTTAAACACATTCAAACAAACCTAATAGAATCAAATGAAAGACGAACACATTCAAACAGAGCTAATTGAATCAAATGAAAGTCAAACCCATTCAAAAAGATCTTTTTGATTCAAATTAAGGTCAAATGCATTCTACAAAGCCAATTGAATCAAATGAAAGTCAAACACGTTCAAACAAAGCTAATTGAATCAAATGAAAGACAAACACATTCAAATAGAGCTAATTGAATCAAATGAAAGTCAAACACATTCAAAATGAGCTTTTTGAATCAAATGAAGGTCAAATTTAATCTACAAAGCTAATTGAATCAATTGAAAGTTAAACACATTCAAACAAAGCTATTTGAATGAAATGTAAGTCAAACACATTCAAACAGAGCTTTTTGAATCAAATGAAAGTCAAATGCATTTAAAAAAGCTAATTGAATCAAATGAAAGTCAAAAACATCTAAAAAAACCTAATTAAATCAAATGAAAGTCAAACACATTCAAACAAAGCTATTTGAATTAAATGAAAGTCAAATGCAATCTACAAAGCTAATTGAATCAAATGAAAGTTAAACGCATTCAAACAAACCTAATAGAATCAAATGAAAGACGAACACATTCAAACAGAGCTAATTGAATCAAATGAAAGTCAAATGCATTCTATAAAGCTAATTGAATCAAATGAAAGTCAAACACATTTAAACAAAGCTAATTGAATCAAATTATAGTAAAACAGATTCAAACAAACCTAATAGAATCAAATGAAAGTCAAACACATTCAAACAGAGCTAATTGAATCAAATGAAAGTCAAACACATTCAAACACAGCTATTTGAATCAATTGAAAGTCAAATGCTTTCTACAAAGCTAATTAAATCAAATGAAAGTCAAAAACTTTCCAAAAAAGTCAATTGAATCAAATGAAAGTCAAACGCATTCAAACAAACCTAATTGAATCAAAAGAAAGTCAAACACATTCAAACAAAGCTAATTGAATCAAATGAAAGTCAAACACATTCAAACAAAGCTGATTAGATCAAATGTAAGCCAAACACATTCAAACAGAGCTTTTTGAATCAAATTAAAGTCAAATGCATTCAACAAAGCTAATTGAATCAAATGAAAGTCAAAAACATCTAAAAAAATCTAATTAAATCAAATGAAAGTCAAACACAATCAAAAAAAGCTAATTAAATCAAATGAAAGTCAAACACATTCAAACAAAGCTATTTGAATTAAATGAAAGTCAAATGCAATCTACAAAGCTAATTGAATCAAATGAAATTTAAACACATTCAAACAAACCTAATAGAATCAAATGAAAGACGAACACATTCAAACAGAGCTAATTGAATCAAATGAAAGTCAAACCCATTCAAAAAGATCTTTTTGAATCAAATAAGGTCAAATGCATTCTACAAACCCAATTGAATCAAATGAAAGTCAAACACATTCAAACAAAGCTAATTGAATCAAATGAAAGACAAACACATTCAAACAGAGCTAATTGAATCAAATGAAAGTCAAACACATTCAAAATGAGCTTTTTGAATCAAATGAAGGTCAAATTTAATCTACTAAGCTAATTGAATCAATTGAAAGTTAAACACATTCAAACAAAGCTATTGTTGTAGCCAAGCCTAACAACTTGGTTATGGACATTTCTTTGGTTCAAGATGTAGCATCATGTATTGGAGCTATGCATTCTATCCATGGGCAACAAGATATTCAATCCCTTGAATTTCTTGTTGTTCTTATTAACTAGTTTATTCTAGTTCTTTTTATGCTTTGAATAAATTGTAAACTTTAGTCATTTTAAGTTTGCAAATTAGTTATATTTTTTCTTAGTTCTTTTTAGCTGATTTTAGTTCGAAAAATATTGTCACATTCACACAAAAGTACAAGTGCAAAGATACATCAAAATGGCAGCCATTTAAGCTTGGAATCCGAAATTCTTTTACAAGGAATTTCAAAGCTTTGACTTGGGAGTTACAATCAGTTTTCAAAGAGGAATTACAAGCCATTACAAGCCTTAACTTCAGCCTTTAAGTGGCCGTTGATATCAGTCAACATTGGAGCATCTTAAGCCTTAATTTCAGCCTTCAATTGGCTGTTTATTTCAGTCAGCTTTTGGAGCAACTAAAAGGCGTCCAAGTACACCCTTGTCCACATACATTCAAGCTAATTTCAAGGCTTGAACCAAGGAGGAGTTACACTTCTTTGCTGTTTGAATTTGGGCGTGAAAATTTGAGGAAATACATCTCCAACTTGCTGCTTGGATGGGCGTGAATTAAGGGGAATTACACTCTCTTAATTCTGATTTTATTTCAGCCTTAATTTGGAGGTTATAAGCCACCATTTTCTCTTTGATGTATCTAGTTAAATAAGGCTTCTTTTAATAATGTATCTAGACAACAAAAAACTGATTTGTACTTAGCTTTAGCTTAGGCGTGTAACAAGTGAGCTGAACAGCCACTTAAGTTAGCTTGTACTTAAGGATGCTTGTTTACTATAAATAGCAAGCAAATGTGAATGAAAAAAATCAGATTATTAAAAACAAAAAACTTGTCTTACATTCGTTTCTTGGATTAGAAACAAAAACCTGAAATTCTTGGATTTGGAATTTCGTTTCCTTTGCTTAGTTAGCTAGTTTAGGCTACTAGTTGGCTTGTGATCTTAGGAATCCAAAACGTTTCTTAGTGGTGTGACTTTATCTAAGAAGCCTTTGGTTCTTTAGCCTTATCCATCCCTTGGTTTATCCCTTGTGTATTTCGAGTGTTACTCCAAATATACAACAGCTATTTGAATGAAATGTAAGTCAAACACATTCAAACAGAGCTTTTTGAATCAAATGAAAGTCAAATGCATTCAACAAAGCTAATTGAATCAAATTAAAGTCAAAAACATCCAAAAAACCTAATTAAATCAAATAAAAGTCAATCACATTCAGACAAAGCTTTTTGAATCAAATGAAAGTCAAATGCATTCTACAAAGCTAATTAAATCAAATGAAAGTCAAACACATTCAAACAAAGCTATTTGTATCAAATGAAAGTCAAATGCATTCTACAAAGCTAATTGAATCAAATGAAAGTCAAACACAATCAAACAAAGCTATTTGAATCAAATGTAAGTCAAACACATTCAAACAGAGCTTTTTGAATCAAACAAAACTCAAATGCATTAAACAAAGCTAGTTGAATCAAACAAAAGTCAAAAACATCTAAAAAAATCTAATTAAATCAAATGAAAGTCAAACACATTCAGACAAAGCTATTTGAATCAAATGAAAGTCAAATGCATTCTACAAATCTAATTGACTCAAATGAAAGTAAAAAACATCTAAAAAATTCAAATTAAATCAATAAAAGGTCAAACACATTCAAACAAAACTATTTGAATCAAGTGAAAGTCAAAAGCATTCTATAAAGCTAATTGAATCAAATGAAAGTCAAACACATTCAAACAAAGCTAATTGAATCAAATGAAAGTAAACACCTTCAAACAAACCTAATTGAATCAAATGAAAGTAAAAGTTATTCAAACAGAGCTAATTGAATCAAATGAAAGTCAAACAAAGCTAATTGAATCAAATGTAAGTCAAACACATTCAAACAAAGCTAATTGAATCAAATGTAAGTCAAACACATTCAAACAGTGCTTTTTGAATCAAATGAAACTCAAATGCATTCAACAAAGATAATTGAATCAAATGAATGTCAAAAAAATCTAAAAAAACCTAATTAAATCAAATGAAAGTCAAACACATTCAAACAAAGCTATTTGAATCAAATGAAAGTAAAATGCATTCTACAAATCTATTTGAATCAAATTGAAGTAAAAAACAATCGAACAAAGCCAATTGAATCCAATGAAAGTCAAACACATTCAAACAAAGCTTTTTGAATCAAATGAAAGTCAAATTCATTCAACAAAGCTAATTGAATCAAACGAAAGTCAAAAACATCTGCAAAAATCTAATTAAATCAAATGAAAGTCAAACACATTCAGACAAAGCTATTTGAATCAACTAAAAGTTAAATGCATTCTACAAATCTAATTGAATCAAATGAAAGTAAAAAACATCTAAAAAATTCAAATTAAATCAATAAAAGGTCAAACACATTCAAACAAAACTATTTGAATCAAATGAAAGTCAAAAGCATTCTATAAAGCTAATTGAATCAAATGAAAGTCAAACACTTTCAAACAAAGCTAATTGAATCAAATGAAAGTAAAACACATTCAAACAAACCTAATTGAATCAAATGAAAGTCAAAGACATTCAAACAGAGCTAATTGAATCAAATGAAAGTCAAACACATTCAAACAAAGCTAATTGAATCAAATGTAAGTCAAACATATTCAAACAGAGCTTTTTGAATCAAACAAAACTCAAATGCATTCAACAAAGCTAATTGAATCAAACGAAAGTCAAAAACATCTACAAAAATCTAATTAAATCAAATGAAAGTCAAACACATTCAGACAAAGCTATTTAAATCAAATGAAAGTCAAATGCATTCTACAAATCTAATTGACTCAAATGAAAGTAAAAAAACATCTTAAAAATTCAAATTAAATCAATAAAAGGTAAAACACATTCAAACAAAACTATTTGAATCAAGTGAAAGTCAAATGCATTCTATAAAGCTAATTGAATCAAATGAAAGTCAAACACATTCAAACAAAGCTAATTAAATCAAATGAAAGTAAAACACATTCAAACAAACCTAATTGAATCAAATGAAAGTTAAAGATATTCAAACAGAGCTAATTGAATCAAATGAAAGTCAAACACATTCAAACAAAGCTAATTGAATCAAATGTAAGTCAAAAACATTCAAACAGAGCTTTTTGAATCAAACAAAACTCAAATGCATTCAACAAAGCTAATTGAATCAAACGAAAGTCAAAAACATCTAAAAAAATCTAATTAAATCAAATGAAAGTCAAACACATTCAGACAAAGCTATTTGAATCAAATGAAAGTCAAATGCATTCTACAAATCTAATTGACTCAAATGAAAGTAAAAAAACATCTTAAAAATTCAAATTAAATCAATAAAAGGTCAAACACATTCAAACAAAACTATTTGAATCAAGTGAAAGTCAAATGCATTCTATAAAGCTAATTGAATCAAATGAAAGTCAAACACATTCAAACAAAGCTAATTAAATCAAATGAAAGTAAAACACATTCAAACAAACCTAATTGAATCAAATGAAAGTTAAAGATATTCAAACAGAGCTAATTGAATCAAATGAAAGTCAAACACATTCAAACAAAGCTAATTGAATCAAATGTAAGTCAAACACATTCAAACAGAGCTTTTTGAATAAAATGAAAATCAAATGCATTTAACAAAGCTATTTGATGTGGATTTAAACCCCTTAACCTAATAAAGAATCTAAAATCACACAATTAACACAAGCCCTTCGAATTCCCTAAGAAAATCGAACAACTTAAGAATAACGGATCGGATATGACTTTGAAAACGACCACTCCTGGAACGAATTCAACGCCTCTCAACTTACCTAGACCACTCCTAGAACTAAGTACTTTGATGAACAAAACTTAGACTACTCCTAGAACTAAGAATTGAACGTTCTAATTATCAAAACAACTCCTTGAATTGAAAATTAGCAAAAGAATTTGTAAGCAATTAAGCAAAACAAACAATTAACTTGTATTGAATTTTCTGGTTGTGTGTCCTTTGAAGACCCACGAAAATAACTATTTATAGGCCTCAAAAGAGGTCTCCTAGTCCTCCTAGAAGTAGGAGATCTAACCTAGATAGGATTCTAATAATCCTACATAAGATAGAATTTCCAATCCCATTAAAGATAAGATTGCTAGGTAGTTTAGTCCTAATCAAACTCTAACTAACTAAAAACTTTCCTAATCATCTTAGGAAGTTTATAGCAACTAAAAGACAGAAAATAAACTTTTCCTAAGTGCTTAAACCAAGAAAAACCCTTTCAAGTGAAAGGTAAAAACTTGCAAGCAAAACTCTAGAAAAAAAAACTAAGTTAGGAAAATCTTTCTTTTCGTACTGCCGCCGAACCACCACCTCACGCGCCGCCATCATCGACACGCGCCCCACCGCCGTGTAGCTGGACTCAGGCCGGAGCTAGGGAGTCGGCGCGTGGCACCCAGATCGGCGCGTCGCCGCCGCTGCCGTCGTCGGAACCCAACTGGTCCTTGACTTCTTCTTCAATGGCTGCGCATGTTAACCATTCTTGATTCTTTACTCCAAGCTCGAACCCTTTTGGCCTTAAAACCAATATGATTGGCTCTTCAAAAGAATTTCCCTCTTGATTCACATCATTCTCCCCTTCTTCAAAAGAATTTGTCCTCAAATTCGCATCATCCATGTAAGGAGAACAATTCCATGAAACCATCCAAATTCGACGAATACAAGCCAAAAGAACTATTACCTCAACGCTAACAATTTTAAGCAATGTAACAACATCACCACGAGCAAGGCAATATTTTAGAAACAACCAATTCTCAATTTGGTCCTTGGTCTTCGAATTTGACCATAAGAACACTTTAGGCTTCATAAATTCTTTCTCATGCATGACTAATAATTTCTTCTCTTTATTCATGCCCAATGAATCCACCACTTCTAAAGAAACCATTAAATTATTTTCTTGATTCACGAATGGCTCCTCAATAGTATCAAAAACCTTTTCCGACACCACCATTGGTAGATCATTATGAATAATCTGATCTTGAACAACGTCACACACAATTGGAACATCAATTGTTTCACTCACCTTTTCTTCGAGCTCTTTAGCACCTACATGTTCCTCTTCCTTATCCTTTTGACAATCTTCCTCCATCTCTTTAACTTTAACGCGGCATGGAATAATAGTTAAAGGAATAAGTTTGAACCTCTTGTTTCCCACCTTGACCGAATATGTGTTGGCCACACCATCATGTATAACATGTCGATCAAATTGCCATGGTCTTCCTAAAAGAATGTGACAAGCACTCATAGGAATCACATCGCACCATAATTCTTCCTTATAATTGCCAATGGAGAAATTCACCAAAGCTTGTTGTTCTACATGAAAACCCATAGAATCATCTAGCCAACCCAACTTATATGGTTTTTCATGATCTCTTGTAGGAAGTTGGAGTTTAGTAACCATCTCTGTAGACGCTACATTGGTACACGAACCACTATCAATGATCACCCTACAAGTTCTATCACCAACTTTGCATCGAGTATGAAACAAACTATCTCGTTGACCTTGATTAGAATTAGCTTCAGCATGTAAATTCAGTCGTACCATAAGCACACTTTTGTTACTAAAGCCAAAATCTACGTTATCATCTTCATGTTTTTTCTTCTTTTTATGACCTTGAAGTAACTTTGCGAATTCATCCATAGATTTTCGGATCTCTTCCTCCATAAGTATAAGATAAAAACAGGCCTAATAGGACCCTACCCTCACAGGTAATTCCCTCAAAAGATCACAGCACAACTTCGAATAAAAACGCACACACAAAAACAAGGAGCATTTAATCGGACCAAACTGACACCGTTGCGGAAAAACAGTCCAGTTTAATAGCAAACGAAAACCAAAAATTCCGAAATTTTACAGGCAGAAATTAGACAAAATTTCACCCAAAATCAAAAAAGAATCACCTGAAAAGTCCTTGTAACGAAGGAGAACGAGCCTTCTGAAGTTGACAGAAAAACTGGTTATCCGAGAACAAGTGCGCCTTGTAAGAACGAGTTGTGGAACGATCAAAATCTCCCCAAATCTGATACCAATTTGATGTGGATTTAAACCCTTTAACCTAATAAAGAATCTAAAATCACACAATTAACACAAGCCCTTCGAATTCCCTAAGAAAATCGAACAACTTAAGAATAACGGATCGGATATGACTTTGAAAACGACCACTCCTGGAACGAATTCAACGCCTCTCAAATTACCTAGACCACTCCTGGAACTAAGTACTTTGATGAACAAAACTTAGAATACTCCTAGAACTAAGAATTGAACGTTCTAATTATCAAAACAACTCCTTGAATTGAAAATTAGCAAAAGAATTTGTAAGCAATTAAGCAAAACAAACAATTAACTTGTATTGAATTTTCTGGTTGTGTGTCCTTTGAAGACCCACGAAAATAACTATTTATAGGCCTCAAAAGAGGTCTCCTAGTCCTCCTAGAAGTAGGAGATCTAACCTAGATAGGATTCTAATAATCCTACATAAGATAGAATTTCCAATCCCATTAAAGATAAGATTGCTAGGTAGTTTAGTCCTAATCAAACTCTAACTAACTAAAAACTTTCCTAATCATCTTAGGAAGTTTATAGCAACTAAAAGACAGAAAATAAACTTTTCCTAAGTGCTTAAACCAAGAAAAACCCTTTCAAGTGAAAGGTAAAAACTTGCAAGCAAAACTCTAGAAAAAAAAACTAAGTTAGGAAAATCTTTCTTTTCGTACTGCCGCCGAACCACCACCTCACGCGCCGCCATCATCGACACGCGCCCCACCGCCGTGTAGCTGGACTCAGGCCGGAGCTAGGGAGCCGGCGCGTGGCACCCAGATCGGCGCGTCGCCGCCGCTGCCGTCGTCGGAACCCAACTGGTCCTTGACTTCTTCTTCAATGGCTGCGCATGTTAACCATTCTTGATTCTTTACTCCAAGCTCGAACCCTTTTGGCCTTAAAACCAATATGATTGGCTCTTCAAAAGAATTTCCCTCTTGATTCACATCACTAATTGAATCAAATGAAAGTAAAAAACATCTAAAAAACCTAATTAAATCAAATGAAAGTCAAACACATTCAAACAAAGCTATTTGAATCAAATGAAAGTCAAATGCATTCTACAAAGCTAATTGAATCAAATGGAAGTAAAAAACATTCGAACAAAGCCAAATGAATCCAATGAAAGTCAAACACATTCTAACAAAGCTTTTTGAATCAAATAAAAGTCAAATGCATTCAACAAAGCTAATTGAATCAAATGAAAGTCAAAAGTAGGTAAATAAATCTAATTATAACAAATGAAAGTCAAACACAATAAAAAAAGCTAATTAAATCAAATGAAAGTCAAACACAATCAAACAAAGCTATTTGAATTAACTGAAAGTCAAATGCATTCTACAAAGCTAATTGAATCAAATGAAAGTTAAACGCATTGAAACAAACCTAATAGAATCAAATGAAAGACGAACACATTCAAACAGAGCTAATTGAATCAAATGAAAGTCAAATGCATTCTATAAACCTAATTGAATCAAATGAAAGTCAAACACATTTAAACAAAGCTAATTGAATCAAATTATAGTAAAACACATTCAAACAAACCTAATAGAATCAAATGAAAGTCAAACACAATTAAACAGAGCTAATTGAATCAAATGAAAGTCAAACACATTCAAACACAGCTATTTGAATCAATTAAAAGTCAAATGCTTTCTACAAAGCTAATTGAATCAAATGAAAGTCAAAAACATTCCAAAAAAGCCAATTGAATCAAATGAAAGTCAAACACATTCAAACAAACCTAATTGAATCAAATGAAATTCAAACACATTCAAACAAAGCTAATTGAATCAAATGAAAGTCAAACACATTCAAACAAAGCTGATTAGATCAAATGTAAGTCAAACACATTCAAATAGAGCTTTTTGAATCAAATTAAAGTCAAATGCATTCAACAAAGCTAATTGAATCAAACGAAAGTTAAAAATAGGTAAATAAATCTAATTAAAACAAATGAAAGTCCAACACAATAAAAAAAAGCTAATTAAATCAAATGAAATTCAAACACATTCAAACAAAGATATTTGAATTAACTGAAAGTCAAATGCAATCTACAAAGCTAATTGAATCAAATGAATGTTAAACGCATTCAAACAAACCTAATAGAATCAAATGAAAGACGAACACATTCAAACAGAGCTAATTGAATCAAATGAAAGTCAAACACATTCAAACACAGCTATTTGAATCAATTGAAAGTCAAATGCTTTCTACAAAGCTAATTGAATCAAATGAAAGTCAAAAACATTCCAAAAAAGCCAATTGAATCAATTGATAGTCAAACACATTCAAACAAACCTAATTGAATCAAATGAAATTCAAACACATTCAAACAAAGCTAATTGAATCAAATGAAAGTCAAACACATTCAAACAAAGCTGATTAGATCAAATGTAAGTCAAACACATTCAAATAGAGCTTTTTGAATCAAATTAAAGTCAAATGCATTCAACAAAGCTAATTGAATCAAACGAAAGTTAAAAATAGGTAAATAAATCTAATTAAAACAAATGAAAGTCCAACACAATAAAAAAAAGCTAATTAAATCAAATGAAAGTCAAACACATTCAAACAAAGCTATTTGAATTAACTGAAAGTCAAATGCAATCTACAAAGCTAATTGAATCAAATGAAAGTTAAACGCATTCAAACAAACCTATTAGAATCAAATGTAAGTCAAACACATTCAAATTGAGCTTTAAGAATCAAATGAAAGTCAAATGCATTCAACAAAGCTAATTGAATCAAATGAAAGTCAAACACATTCAAACACAGCTATTTGAATCAAATGAAAGTCAAATGCTTTCTACAAAGCTAATTGAATCAAATGAAAGTCAAAAACATTCCAAAAAAGCCAATTGAATCAAATGAAAGTCAAACACATTCAAACAAACCTAATTGAATCAAATGAAAGTCAAAGACATTCAAACAGAGCTAATTGAATCAAATGAAAGACAAACACATTCAAACATAGCTAATTGAATCAAATGAAAGTCAAACACATTCAAAATGAGCTTTTTGAATCAAATAAAGGTCAAATTTAATCTATAAAGCTAATTGAATCAAATGAAAGTCAAACACATTCAAACAAAGCTATTTGAATTAACTGAAAGTCAAATGCAATCTACAAAGCTAATTGAATCAAATGAAAGTTAAACGCATTCAAACAAACCTATTAGAATCAAATGAAAGACGAACACATTCAAACAGAGCTAATTGAATCAAATAAAAGTCAAATGCATTCTATAAAGCTAATTGAATCAAATGAAAGTCAAACACATTTAAACAAAGCTAATTGAATCAAATTATAGTAAAACACATTCAAACAAACCTAATAGAATCAAATGAATGTCAAACACAATTAAACAGAGCTAATTGAATCAAATGAAAGTCAAACACATTCAAACACAGCTATTTGAATCAATTGAAAGTCAAATGCTTTCTACAAAGCTAATTGAATCAAATGAAAGTCAAAAACAGTCCAAAAAAGCCAATTGAATCAAATGAAAGTCAAACACATTCAAACAAACCTAATTAAATCAAATGAAATTCAAACACATTCAAACAAAGCTAATTGAATCAAATGAAAGTCAAAAACATTCAAACAAAGCTAATTGAATCAAATGTAAGTCAAACACATTTAAATTGAGCTTTTTGAATCAAATGAAAGTCAAACACATCCAAACAAAGCTGATTAGATCAAATGTAAGTCAAACACATTCAAACAGAGCTTTTTGAATCAAATTAAAGTCGAATGCATTCGACAAAGCTAATTGAATCAAACGAAAGTCAAAAACATTTAAAAAAATCTAATTAAATCAAATGAAAGTCAAACACATTCAGATAAAGCTATTTGAATCAAATGAAATTCAAATGCATTCTACAAATCTAATTGAATCAAATGAAAGTAAAAACATCTAAAAAAATCAAATTAAATCAATAAAAGGTCAAACACATTCAAACAAAACTATTTGAATCAAATGAAAGTTAAAAGCATTCTATAAAGCTAATTGAATCAAATGAAAGTCAAACACATTCAAACAAAGATATTTGAATTAACTGAAAGTCAAATGCAATCTACAAAGCTAATTGAATCAAATGAATGTTAAACGCATTCAAACAAACCTAATAGAATCAAATGAAAGACGAACACATTCAAACAGAGCTAATTGAATCAAATGAAAGTCAAACACATTCAAACACAGCTATTTGAATCAATTGAAAGTCAAATGCTTTCTACAAAGCTAATTGAATCAAATGAAAGTCAAAAACATTCCAAAAAAGCCAATTGAATCAATTGATAGTCAAACACATTCAAACAAACCTAATTGAATCAAATGAAATTCAAACACATTCAAACAAAGCTAATTGAATCAAATGAAAGTCAAACACATTCAAACAAAGCTGATTAGATCAAATGTAAGTCAAACACATTCAAATAGAGCTTTTTGAATCAAATTAAAGTCAAATGCATTCAACAAAGCTAATTGAATCAAACGAAAGTTAAAAATAGGTAAATAAATCTAATTAAAACAAATGAAAGTCCAACACAATAAAAAAAAGCTAATTAAATCAAATGAAAGTCAAACACATTCAAACAAAGCTATTTGAATTAACTGAAAGTCAAATGCAATCTACAAAGCTAATTGAATCAAATGAAAGTTAAACGCATTCAAACAAACCTATTAGAATCAAATGTAAGTCAAACACATTCAAATTGAGCTTTTTGAATCAAATGAAAGTCAAATGCATTCAACAAAGCTAATTGAATCAAATGAAAGTCAAACACATTCAAACACAGCTATTTGAATCAAATGAAAGTCAAATGCTTTCTACAAAGCTAATTGAATCAAATGAAAGTAAAAAACATTCCAAAAAAGCCAATTGAATCAAATGAAAGTCAAACACATTCAAACAAACCTAATTGAATCAAATGAAAGTCAAAGACATTCAAACAGAGCTAATTGAATCAAATGAAAGACAAACACATTCAAACATAGCTAATTGAATCAAATGAAAGTCAAACACATTCAAAATGAGCTTTTTGAATCAAATAAAGGTCAAATTTAATCTATAAAGCTAATTGAATCAAATGAAAGTCAAACACATTCAAACAAAGCTATTTGAATTAACTGAAAGTCAAATGCAATCTACAAAGCTAATTGAATCAAATGAAAGTTAAACGCATTCAAACAAACCTATTAGAATCAAATGAAAGACGAACACATTCAAACAGAGCTAATTGAATCAAATGAAAGTCAAATGCATTCTATAAAGCTAATTGAATCAAATGAAAGTCAAACACATTTAAACAAAGCTAATTGAATCAAATTATAGTAAAACACATTCAAACAAACCTAATAGAATCAAATGAATGTCAAACACAATTAAACAGAGCTAATTGAATCAAATGAAAGTCAAACACATTCAAACACAGCTATTTGAATCAATTGAAAGTCAAATGCTTTCTACAAAGCTAATTGAATCAAATGAAAGTCAAAAACATTCCAAAAAAGCCAATTGAATCAAATGAAAGTCAAACACATTCAAACAAACCTAATTAAATCAAATGAAATTCAAACACATTCAAACAAAGCTAATTGAATCAAATGAAAGTCAAAAACATTCAAACAAAGCTAATTGAATCAAATGTAAGTCAAACACATTTAAATTGAGCTTTTTGAATCAAATGAAAGTCAAACACATCCAAACAAAGCTGATTAGATCAAATGTAAGTCAAACACATTCAAACAGAGCTTTTTGAATCAAATTAAAGTCGAATGCATTCGACAAAGCTAATTGAATCAAACGAAAGTCAAAAACATTTAAAAAAATCTAATTAAATCAAATGAAAGTCAAACACATTCAGATAAAGCTATTTGAATCAAATGAAATTCAAATGCATTCTACAAATCTAATTGAATCAAATGAAAGTAAAAACATCTAAAAAAATCAAATTAAATCAATAAAAGGTCAAACACATTCAAACAAAACTATTTGAATCAAATGAAAGTTAAAAGCATTCTATAAAGCTAATTGAATCAAATGAAAGTCAAACACATTCAAACAAAGATATTTGAATTAACTGAAAGTCAAATGCAATCTACAAAGCTAATTGAATCAAATGAATGTTAAACGCATTCAAACAAACCTAATAGAATCAAATGAAAGACGAACACATTCAAACAGAGCTAATTGAATCAAATGAAAGTCAAACACATTCAAACACAGCTATTTGAATCAATTGAAAGTCAAATGCTTTCTACAAAGCTAATTGAATCAAATGAAAGTCAAAAACATTCCAAAAAAGCCAATTGAATCAATTGATAGTCAAACACATTCAAACAAACCTAATTGAATCAAATGAAATTCAAACACATTCAAACAAAGCTAATTGAATCAAATGAAAGTCAAACACATTCAAACAAAGCTGATTAGATCAAATGTAAGTCAAACACATTCAAATAGAGCTTTTTGAATCAAATTAAAGTCAAATGCATTCAACAAAGCTAATTGAATCAAACGAAAGTTAAAAATAGGTAAGTAAATCTAATTAAAACAAATGAAAGTCCAACACAATAAAAAAAAGCTAATTAAATCAAATGAAAGTCAAACACATTCAAACAAAGCTATTTGAATTAACTGAAAGTCAAATGCAATCTACAAAGCTAATTGAATCAAATGAAAGTTAAACGCATTCAAACAAACCTATTAGAATCAAATGTAAGTCAAACACATTCAAATTGAGCTTTTTGAATCAAATGAAAGTCAAATGCATTCAACAAAGCTAATTGAATCAAATGAAAGTCAAACACATTCAAACACAGCTATTTGAATCAAATGAAAGTCAAATGCTTTCTACAAAGCTAATTGAATCAAATGAAAGTCAAAAACATTCCAAAAAAGCCAATTGAATCAAATGAAAGTCAAACACATTCAAACAAACCTAATTGAATCAAATGAAAGTCAAAGACATTCAAACAGAGCTAATTGAATCAAATGAAAGACAAACACATTCAAACATAACTAATTGAATCAAATGAAAGTCAAACACATTCAAAATGAGCTTTTTGAATCAAATAAAGGTCAAATTTAATCTATAAAGCTAATTGAATCAAATGAAAGTCAAACACATTCAAACAAAGCTATTTGAATTAACTGAAAGTCAAATGCAATCTACAAAGCTAATTGAATCAAATGAAAGTTAAACGCATTCAAACAAACCTATTAGAATCAAATGAAAGACGAACACATTCAAACAGAGCTAATTGAATCAAATGAAAGTCAAATGCGTTCTATAAAGCTAATTGAATCAAATGAAAGTCAAACACATTTAAACAAAGCTAATAGAATCAAATGAAAGTCAAACACATTCAAACAGAGCTAATTGAATCAAATGAAAGTCAAACAGATTCAAACACAGCTATTTGAATCAATTGAAAGTCAAATGCTTTCTACAAAGCTAATTGAATCAAATGAAAGTCAAAAACATTCCAAAAAAGCCAATTGAATCAAATGAAAGTCAAACACATTCAAACAAACCTAATTAAATCAAATGAAATTCAAACACATTCAAACAAAGCTAATTGAATCAAATGAAAGTCAAAAACATTCAAACAAAGCTAATTGAATCAAATGTAAGTCAAACACATTTAAATTGAGCTTTTTGAATCAAATGAAAGTCAAACACATCCAAACAAAGCTGATTAGATCAAATGTAAGTCAAACACATTCAAACAGAGCTTTTTGAATCAAATTAAAGTCGAATGCATTCGACAAAGCTAATTGAATCAAACGAAAGTCAAAAACATTTAAAAAAATCTAATTAAATCAAATGAAAGTCAAACACATTCAGATAAAGCTATTTGAATCAAATGAAATTCAAATGCATTCTACAAATCTAATTGAATCAAATGAAAGTAAAAACATCTAAAAAAATCAAATTAAATCAATAAAAGGTCAAACACATTCAAACAAAACTATTTGAATCAAATGAAAGTTAAAAGCATTCTATAAAGCTAATTGAATCAAATGAAAGTCAAACACATTCAAACAAAGATATTTGAATTAACTGAAAGTCAAATGCAATCTACAAAGCTAATTGAATCAAATGAATGTTAAACGCATTCAAACAAACCTAATAGAATCAAATGAAAGACGAACACATTCAAACAGAGCTAATTGAATCAAATGAAAGTCAAACACATTCAAACACAGCTATTTGAATCAATTGAAAGTCAAATGCTTTCTACAAAGCTAATTGAATCAAATGAAAGTCAAAAACATTCCAAAAAAGCCAATTGAATCAATTGATAGTCAAACACATTCAAACAAACCTAATTGAATCAAATGAAATTCAAACACATTCAAACAAAGCTAATTGAATCAAATGAAAGTCAAACACATTCAAACAAAGCTGATTAGATCAAATGTAAGTCAAACACATTCAAATAGAGCTTTTTGAATCAAATTAAAGTCAAATGCATTCAACAAAGCTAATTGAATCAAACGAAAGTTAAAAATAGGTAAATAAATCTAATTAAAACAAATGAAAGTCCAACACAATAAAAAAAAGCTAATTAAATCAAATGAAAGTCAAACACATTCAAACAAAGCTATTTGAATTAACTGAAAGTCAAATGCAATCTACAAAGCTAATTGAATCAAATGAAAGTTAAACGCATTCAAACAAACCTATTAGAATCAAATGTAAGTCAAACACATTCAAATTGAGCTTTTTGAATCAAATGAAAGTCAAATGCATTCAACAAAGCTAATTGAATCAAATGAAAGTCAAACACATTCAAACACAGCTATTTGAATCAAATGAAAGTCAAATGCTTTCTACAAAGCTAATTGAATCAAATGAAAGTAAAAAACATTCCAAAAAAGCCAATTGAATCAAATGAAAGTCAAACACATTCAAACAAACCTAATTGAATCAAATGAAAGTCAAAGACATTCAAACAGAGCTAATTGAATCAAATGAAAGACAAACACATTCAAACATAGCTAATTGAATCAAATGAAAGTCAAACACATTCAAAATGAGCTTTTTGAATCAAATAAAGGTCAAATTTAATCTATAAAGCTAATTGAATCAAATGAAAGTCAAACACATTCAAACAAAGCTATTTGAATTAACTGAAAGTCAAATGCAATCTACAAAGCTAATTGAATCAAATGAAAGTTAAACGCATTCAAACAAACCTATTAGAATCAAATGAAAGACGAACACATTCAAACAGAGCTAATTGAATCAAATGAAAGTCAAATGCATTCTATAAAGCTAATTGAATCAAATGAAAGTCAAACACATTTAAACAAAGCTAATTGAATCAAATTATAGTAAAACACATTCAAACAAACCTAATAGAATCAAATGAATGTCAAACACAATTAAACAGAGCTAATTGAATCAAATGAAAGTCAAACACATTCAAACACAGCTATTTGAATCAATTGAAAGTCAAATGCTTTCTACAAAGCTAATTGAATCAAATGAAAGTCAAAAACATTCCAAAAAAGCCAATTGAATCAAATGAAAGTCAAACACATTCAAACAAACCTAATTAAATCAAATGAAATTCAAACACATTCAAACAAAGCTAATTGAATCAAATGAAAGTCAAAAACATTCAAACAAAGCTAATTGAATCAAATGTAAGTCAAACACATTTAAATTGAGCTTTTTGAATCAAATGAAAGTCAAACACATCCAAACAAAGCTGATTAGATCAAATGTAAGTCAAACACATTCAAACAGAGCTTTTTGAATCAAATTAAAGTCGAATGCATTCGACAAAGCTAATTGAATCAAACGAAAGTCAAAAACATTTAAAAAAATCTAATTAAATCAAATGAAAGTCAAACACATTCAGATAAAGCTATTTGAATCAAATGAAATTCAAATGCATTCTACAAATCTAATTGAATCAAATGAAAGTAAAAACATCTAAAAAAATCAAATTAAATCAATAAAAGGTCAAACACATTCAAACAAAACTATTTGAATCAAATGAAAGTTAAAAGCATTCTATAAAGCTAATTGAATCAAATGAAAGTCAAACACATTCAAACAAAGATATTTGAATTAACTGAAAGTCAAATGCAATCTACAAAGCTAATTGAATCAAATGAATGTTAAACGCATTCAAACAAACCTAATAGAATCAAATGAAAGACGAACACATTCAAACAGAGCTAATTGAATCAAATGAAAGTCAAACACATTCAAACACAGCTATTTGAATCAATTGAAAGTCAAATGCTTTCTACAAAGCTAATTGAATCAAATGAAAGTCAAAAACATTCCAAAAAAGCCAATTGAATCAATTGATAGTCAAACACATTCAAACAAACCTAATTGAATCAAATGAAATTCAAACACATTCAAACAAAGCTAATTGAATCAAATGAAAGTCAAACACATTCAAACAAAGCTGATTAGATCAAATGTAAGTCAAACACATTCAAATAGAGCTTTTTGAATCAAATTAAAGTCAAATGCATTCAACAAAGCTAATTGAATCAAACGAAAGTTAAAAATAGGTAAGTAAATCTAATTAAAACAAATGAAAGTCCAACACAATAAAAAAAAGCTAATTAAATCAAATGAAAGTCAAACACATTCAAACAAAGCTATTTGAATTAACTGAAAGTCAAATGCAATCTACAAAGCTAATTGAATCAAATGAAAGTTAAACGCATTCAAACAAACCTATTAGAATCAAATGTAAGTCAAACACATTCAAATTGAGCTTTTTGAATCAAATGAAAGTCAAATGCATTCAACAAAGCTAATTGAATCAAATGAAAGTCAAACACATTCAAACACAGCTATTTGAATCAAATGAAAGTCAAATGCTTTCTACAAAGCTAATTGAATCAAATGAAAGTCAAAAACATTCCAAAAAAGCCAATTGAATCAAATGAAAGTCAAACACATTCAAACAAACCTAATTGAATCAAATGAAAGTCAAAGACATTCAAACAGAGCTAATTGAATCAAATGAAAGACAAACACATTCAAACATAACTAATTGAATCAAATGAAAGTCAAACACATTCAAAATGAGCTTTTTGAATCAAATAAAGGTCAAATTTAATCTATAAAGCTAATTGAATCAAATGAAAGTCAAACACATTCAAACAAAGCTATTTGAATTAACTGAAAGTCAAATGCAATCTACAAAGCTAATTGAATCAAATGAAAGTTAAACGCATTCAAACAAACCTATTAGAATCAAATGAAAGACGAACACATTCAAACAGAGCTAATTGAATCAAATGAAAGTCAAATGCGTTCTATAAAGCTAATTGAATCAAATGAAAGTCAAACACATTTAAACAAAGCTAATAGAATCAAATGAAAGTCAAACACATTCAAACAGAGCTAATTGAATCAAATGAAAGTCAAACAGATTCAAACACAGCTATTTGAATCAATTGAAAGTCAAATGCTTTCTACAAAGCTAATTGAATCAAATGAAAGTCAAAAACATTCCAAAAAAGCCAATTGAATCAAATGAAAGTCAAACACATTCAAACAAACCTAATTAAATCAAATGAAATTCAAACACATTCAAACAAAGCTAATTGAATCAAATGAAAGTCAAAAACATTCAAACAAAGCTAATTGAATCAAATGTAAGTCAAACACATTTAAATTGAGCTTTTTGAATCAAATGAAAGTCAAACACATCCAAACAAAGCTGATTAGATCAAATGTAAGTCAAACACATTCAAACAGAGCTTTTTGAATCAAATTAAAGTCGAATGCATTCGACAAAGCTAATTGAATCAAACGAAAGTCAAAAACATTTAAAAAAATCTAATTAAATCAAATGAAAGTCAAACACATTCAGATAAAGCTATTTGAATCAAATGAAATTCAAATGCATTCTACAAATCTAATTGAATCAAATGAAAGTAAAAACATCTAAAAAAATCAAATTAAATCAATAAAAGGTCAAACACATTCAAACAAAACTATTTGAATCAAATGAAAGTTAAAAGCATTCTATAAAGCTAATTGAATCAAATGAAAGTCAAACACATTCAAACAAAGATATTTGAATTAACTGAAAGTCAAATGCAATCTACAAAGCTAATTGAATCAAATGAATGTTAAACGCATTCAAACAAACCTAATAGAATCAAATGAAAGACGAACACATTCAAACAGAGCTAATTGAATCAAATGAAAGTCAAACACATTCAAACACAGCTATTTGAATCAATTGAAAGTCAAATGCTTTCTACAAAGCTAATTGAATCAAATGAAAGTCAAAAACATTCCAAAAAAGCCAATTGAATCAATTGATAGTCAAACACATTCAAACAAACCTAATTGAATCAAATGAAATTCAAACACATTCAAACAAAGCTAATTGAATCAAATGAAAGTCAAACACATTCAAACAAAGCTGATTAGATCAAATGTAAGTCAAACACATTCAAATAGAGCTTTTTGAATCAAATTAAAGTCAAATGCATTCAACAAAGCTAATTGAATCAAACGAAAGTTAAAAATAGGTAAGTAAATCTAATTAAAACAAATGAAAGTCCAACACAATAAAAAAAAGCTAATTAAATCAAATGAAAGTCAAACACATTCAAACAAAGCTATTTGAATTAACTGAAAGTCAAATGCAATCTTCAAAGCTAATTGAATCAAATGAAAGTTAAACGCATTCAAACAAACCTATTAGAATCAAATGTAAGTCAAACACATTCAAATTGAGCTTTTTGAATCAAATGAAAGTCAAATGCATTCAACAAAGCTAATTGAATCAAATGAAAGTCAAACACATTCAAACACAGCTATTTGAATCAAATGAAAGTCAAATGCTTTCTACAAAGCTAATTGAATCAAATGAAAGTCAAAAACATTCCAAAAAAGCCAATTGAATCAAATAAAAGTCAAACACATTCAAACAAACCTAATTGAATCAAATGAAAGTCAAAGACATTCAAACAGAGCTAATTGAATCAAATGAAAGACAAACACATTCAAACATAGCTAATTGAATCAAATGAAAGTCAAACACATTCAAAATGAGCTTTTTGAATCAAATAAAGGTCAAATTTAATCTATAAAGCTAATTGAATCAAATGAAAGTCAAACACATTCAAACAAAGCTATTTGAATTAACTGAAAGTCAAATGCAATCTACAAAGCTAATTGAATCAAATGAAAGTTAAACGCATTCAAACAAACCTATTAGAATCAAATGAAAGACGAACACATTCAAACAGAGCTAATTGAATCAAATGAAAGTCAAATGCATTCTATAAAGCTAATTGAATCAAATGAAAGTCAAACACATTTAAACAAAGCTAATTGAATCAAATTATAGTAAAACACATTCAAACAAACCTAATAGAATCAAATGAATGTCAAACACAATTAAACAGAGCTAATTGAATCAAATGAAAGTCAAACACATTCAAACACAGCTATTTGAATCAATTGAAAGTCAAATGCTTTCTACAAAGCTAATTGAATCAAATGAAAGTCAAAAACATTCCAAAAAAGCCAATTGAATCAAATGAAAGTCAAACACATTCAAACAAACCTAATTAAATCAAATGAAATTCAAACACATTCAAACAAAGCTAATTGAATCAAATGAAAGTCAAAAACATTTAAACAAAGCTAATTGAATCAAATGTAAGTCAAACACATTTAAATTGAGCTTTTTGAATCAAATGAAAGTCAAACACATCCAAACAAAGCTGATTAGATCAAATGTAAGTCAAACACATTCAAACAGAGCTTTTTGAATCAAATTAAAGTCGAATGCATTCGACAAAGCTAATTGAATCAAACGAAAGTCAAAAACATTTAAAAAAATCTAATTAAATCAAATGAAAGTCAAACACATTCAGATAAAGCTATTTGAATCAAATGAAATTCAAATGCATTCTACAAATCTAATTGAATCAAATGAAAGTAAAAACATCTAAAAAAATCAAATTAAATCAATAAAAGGTCAAACACATTCAAACAAAACTATTTGAATCAAATGAAAGTTAAAAGCATTCTATAAAGCTAATTGAATCAAATGAAAGTCAAACACTTTCAAACAAAGCTAATTGAATCAAATAAAGGTCAAATTTAATCTATAAAGCTAATTGAATCAAATAAAAGTCAAACACATTCAAACAAAGCTGATTAGATCAAATGTAAGTCAAACACATTCAAACAGAGCTAATTGAATCAAATGAAAGTCAAACACATTCAAAGAGAGTTTTTTGAATCAAATGAAGGTCAAATGCAATCTGCAAAGCTAATCAAATCAAATGAAAGTCAAACACATTCAAACAAAGCTAATTGAATCAAATGTAAGTCAAATACATTAAAACAGAGCTTTTTGAATCAAACAAAACTCAAATGCATTCAACAAAGCTAATTGAATCAAACGAAAGTCAAAAACAACTAAAAAAATCTAATTAAATCAAATGAAAGTCAAACACATTCAGACAAAGCTATTTGAATCAAATGAAAGTCAAATGCATTCCACAAATCTAATTGAATCAAATGAAAGTAAAAAACATTTGAACAAAGCCAATTGAATCAAATGAAAGTCAGACACATTCAAACAAACCTATCTGAATCAAATGAAAGTCAAACACATTCAAAATGTGCTAATTGAATAAAATGAAAGTCAAACATATTCAAAAAGAGCTTTTTGAATCAAATGAAGGTCAAATGCATTTAAGAAAGCTAATTGAATCAAATGAAAGTCAAACACATTCAAACAAAGCTAATTGAATCAAATGTAAGTCAAACACATTCAAATAGAGCTTTTTGAATCAAATGAAAGTCAAATGCATTCAACAAATCTAATTGAATCAAATGAAAGTCAAAAACATCTAAAAAAACCTAATTAAATCAAATGAAAGTCAAACACATTCAAACAAAGCTATTTGTATCAAATGAAAGTCAAATGCATTCTACAAAGCTAATTGAATCAAATGAAAGTCAAACACAATCAAACAAAGCTAATTGAATCAAATGTAAGTCAAACACATTCAAACAGAGCTTTTTGAATCAAACAAAACTCAAATGCATTAAACAAAGCTAGTTGAATCAAACAAAAGTCAAAAACATCTAAAAAAATCTAATTAAATCAAATGAAAGTCAAACACATTCAGACAAAGCTATTTGAATCAAATGAAAGTCAAATGCATTCTACAAATCTAATTGACTCAAATGAAAGTAAAAAACATCTAAAAAATTCAAATTAAATCCATAAAAGGTCAAACACATTCAAACAAAACTATTTGAATCAAGTGAAAGTCAAAAGCATTCTATAAAGCTAATTGAATCAAATGAAAGTCAAACACATTCAAACAAAGCTAATTGAATCAAATGAAAGTAAACACCTTCAAACAAACCTAATTGAATCAAATGAAAGTAAAAGATATTCAAACAGAGCTAATTGAATCAAATGAAAGTCAAACAAAGCTAATTGAATCAAATGTAAGTCAAACACATTCAAACAAAGCTAATTGAATCAAATGTAAGTCAAACACATTCAAACAGTGCTTTTTGAATCAAATGAAAGTCAAATGCATTCAACAAAGATAATTGAATCAAATGAATGTCAAAAAAATCTAAAAAAACCTAATTAAATCAAATGAAAGTCAAACACATTCAAACAAAGCTATTTGAATCAAATGAAAGTAAAAGGCATTCTACAAATCTATTTGAATTAAATTGAAGTAAAAAACAATCGAACAAAGCCAATTGAATCCAATGAAAGTCAAACACATTCAAACAAAGCTTTTTGAATCAAATGAAAGTCAAATTCATTCAACAAAGCTAATTGAATCAAACGAAAGTCAAAAACATCTGCAAAAATCTAATTAAATCAAATGAAAGTCAAACACATTCAGACAAAGCTATTTGAATCAACTTAAAGTCAAATGCATTCTACAAATCTAATTGAATCAAATGAAAGTAAAAAACATCTAAAAAATTCAAATTAAATCAATAAAAGGTAAAACACATTCAAACAAAACTATTTGAATCAAGTGAAAGTCAAATGCATTCTATAAAGCTAATTGAATCAAATGAAAGTAAAACACATTCAAACAAACCTAATTGAATCAAATGAAAGTCAAAGACATTCAAACAGAGCTAATTGAATCAAATGAAAGTCAAACACATTCAAACAAAGTTGATTAGATCAAATGTAAGTCAAACACATTCAAATAGAGCTTTTTGAATCAAATTAAAGTCAAATGCATTCTATAAAGCTAATTGAATCAAATGAAAGTAAAACACATTCAAACAAACCTAATTGAATCAAATGAAAGTCAAAGACATTCAAACAGAGCTAATTGAATCAAATGAAAGTCAAACACATTCAAACAAAGCTAATTGAATCAAATGTAAGTCAAACATATTCAAACAGAGCTTTTTGAATCAAACAAAACTCAAATGCATTCAACAAAGCTAATTGAATCAAACGAAAGTCAAAAACATCTACAAAAATCTAATTAAATCAAATGAAAGTCAAACACATTCAGACAAAGCTATTTAAATCAAATGAAAGTCAAATGCATTCTACAAATCTAATTGACTCAAATGAAAGTAAAAAAACATCTTAAAAATTCAAATTAAATCAATAAAAGGTAAAACACATTCAAACAAAACTATTTGAATCAAGTGAAAGTCAAATGCATTCTATAAAGCTAATTGAATCAAATGAAAGTCAAACACATTCAAACAAAGCTAATTAAATCAAATGAAAGTAAAACACATTCAAACAAACCTAATTGAATCAAATGAAAGTTAAAGATATTCAAACAGAGCTAATTGAATCAAATGAAAGTCAAACACATTCAAACAAAGCTAATTGAATCAAATGTAAGTCAAAAACATTCAAACAGAGCTTTTTGAATCAAACAAAACTCAAATGCATTCAACAAAGCTAATTGAATCAAACGAAAGTCAAAAACATCTAAAAAAATCTAATTAAATCAAATGAAAGTCAAACACATTCAGACAAAGCTATTTGAATCAAATGAAAGTCAAATGCATTCTACAAATCTAATTGACTCAAATGAAAGTAAAAAACATCTTAAAAATTCAAATTAAATCAATAAAAGGTCAAACACATTCAAACAAAACTATTTGAATCAAGTGAAAGTCAAATGCATTCTATAAAGCTAATTGAATCAAATGAAAGTCAAACACATTCAAACAAAGCTAATTAAATCAAATGAAAGTAAAACACATTCAAACAAACCTAATTGAATCAAATGAAAGTTAAAGATATTCAAACAGAGCTAATTGAATCAAATGAAAGTCAAACACATTCAAACAAAGCTAATTGAATCAAATGTAAGTCAAACACATTCAAACAGAGCTTTTTGAATAAAATGAAAATCAAATGCATTTAACAAAGCTAATTGAATCAAATGAAAGTAAAAAACATCTAAAAAACCTAATTAAATCAAATGAAAGTCAAACACATTCAAACAAAGATATTTGAATCAAATGAAAGTCAAATGCATTCTACAAAGCTAATTGAATCAAATGGAAGTAAAAAACATTCGAACAAAGCCAAATGAATCCAATGAAAGTCAAACACATTCTAACAAAGCTTATTGAATCAAATAAAAGTCAAATGCATTCAACAAAGCTAATTGAATCAAATGAAAGTCAAAAATAGGTAAATAAATCTAATTATAACAAATGAAAGTCAAACACAATAAAAAAAGCTAATTAAATCAAATGAAAGTCAAACACATTCAAACAAAGCTATTTGAATTAACTGAAAGTCAAATGCATTCTACAAAGCTAATTGAATCAAATGAAAGTTAAACGCATTCAAACAAACCTATTAGAATCAAATGAAAGACGAACACATTCAAGCAGAGCTAATTGAATCAAATCAAAGTCAAACACATTCAAACACAGCTATTTGAATCAATTGAAAGTCAAATGCTTTCTACAAAGCTAATTGAATCAAATGAAAGTCAAAAACATTCCAAAAAAGCCAATTGAATCAATTGAAAGTCAAACACATTCAAACAAACCTAATTGAATCAAATGAAATTCAAACACATTCAAACAAAGCTAATTGAATCAAATGAAAGTCAAACACATTCAAACAAAGCTGATTAGATCAAATGTAAGTCAAACACATTCAAATAGAGCTTTTTGAATCAAATTAAAGTCAAATGCATTCAACAAAGCTAATTGAATCAAACGAAAGTTAAAAATAGGTAAATAAATCTAATTAAAACAAATGAAAGTCCAACACAATAAAAAAAAAGCTAATTAAATCAAATGAAAGTCTAACACATTCAAACAAAGATATTTGAATTAACTGAAAGTCAAATGCAATCTACAAAGCTAATTGAATCAAATGAATGTTAAACGCATTCAAACAAACCTAATAGAATCAAATGAAAGACGAACACATTCAAACAGAGCTAATTGAATCAAATCAAAGTCAAACACATTCAAACACAGCTATTTGAATCAATTGAAAGTCAAATGCTTTCTACAAAGCTAATTGAATCAAATGAAAGTCAAAAACATTCCAAAAAAGCCAATTGAATCAATTGAAAGTCAAACACATTCAAACAAACCTAATTGAATCAAATGAAAGTCAAACACATTCAAACAAAGCTAATTGAATCAAATGAAAGTCAAACACATTCAAACAAAGCTGATTAGATCAAATGTAAGTCAAACACATTCAAATAGAGCTTTTTGAATCAAATTAAAGTCAAATGCATTCAACAAAGCTAATTGAATCAAACGAAAGTTAAAAATAGATAAATAAATCTAATTAAAACAAATGAAAGTCCAACACAATTAAAAAAAGCTAATTAAATCAAATGAAAGTCAAACACATTCAAACAAAGCTATTTGAATTAACTGAAAGTCAAATGCAATCTACAAAGCTAATTGAATCAAATGAAAGTTAAACGCATTCAAACAAACCTATCAGAATCAAATGAAAGACGAACACATTCAAACAGAGCTAATTGAATCAAATGAAAGTCAAATGCATTCTATAAAGGTAATTGAATCAAATGAAAGTCAAACACATTTAAACAAAGCTAATTGAATCAAATTATAGTAAAACACATTCAAACAAACCTAATTAAATCAAATGAAATTCAAACACATTCAAACAAAGCTAATTGAATCAAATGAAAGTCAAACACATTCAAACAAAGCTGATTAGATCAAATGTAAGTCAAACACATTCAAACAGAGCTTTTTGAATCAAATTAAAGTCTAATGCATTCAACAAAGCTAATTGAATCAAACGAAAGTCAAAAACATTTAAAAAAATCTAATTAAATCAAATGAAAGTCAAACACATTCAGATAAAGCTATTTGAATCAAATGAAATTCAAATGCATTCTACAAATCTAATTGAATCAAATGAAAGTAAAAACATCTAAAAAAATCAAATTAAATCAATAAAAGGTCAAACACATTCAAACAAAACTATTTGAATCAAATGAAAGTTAAAAGCATTCTATAAAGCTAATTGAATCAAATGAAAGTCAAACACTTTCAAACAAAGCTAATTGAATCAAATGAAAGTAAAACACATTCAAACAAACCTAATTGAATCAAATGAAAGTCAAAGACATTCAAACAGAGCTAATTGAATCAAATGAAATTCAAACAAATTCAAACAAAGCTAATTGAATCAAATGTAAGTCAAACACATTCAAATGAGCTTTTTGAATCAAATGAAAGTCAAATGCATTCAACAAAGCTAATTGAATCAAATGAAAGTCAAACACATTCAAACACAGCTATTTGAATCAAATGAAAGTCAAATGCTTTCTACAAAGCTAATTGAATCAAATGAAAGTCAAAAACATTCCAAAAAAGCCAATTGAATCAAATGAAAGTCAAACACATTCAAACAAACCTAATTGAATCAAATGAAAGTCAAAGCGATTTAAACAGAGCTAATTGAATCAAATGAAAGACAAACACATTCAAACAGAGCTAATTGAATCAAATGAAAGTCAAACACATTCAAAATGAGCTTTTTGAATCAAAAAAAGGTCAAATTTAATCTATAAAGCTAATTGAATCAAATGAAAGTCAAACACATTCAAACAAAGCTGATTAGATCAAATGTAAGTTAAACATATTCAAACAGAGCTAATTGAATCAAATGAAAGTCAAACACATTCAAAGAGAGTTTTTTGAATCAAATGAAGGTCAAATGCAATCTGCAAAGCTAATCAAATCAAATGAAAGTCAAACACATTCAAACAAAGCTAATTGAATCAAATGTAAGTCAAATACATTAAAACAGAGCTTTTTGAATCAAACAAAACTCAAATGCATTCAACAAAACAAATTAAATCAAACGAAAGTCAAAAACAACTAAAAAAATCTAATTAAATCAAATGAAAGTCAAACACATTCAGACAAAGCTATTTGAATCAAATGAAAGTCAAATGCATTCCACAAATCTAATTGAATCAAATGATAGTAAAAAACATTTGAACAAAGCCAATTGAATCAAATGAAAGTCAAACACATTCAAACAAACCTATCTGAATCAAATGAAAGTCAAACACATTCAAACTGTGCTAATTGAATAAAATGAAAGTCAAACATATTCAAAAAGAGCTTTTTGAATCAAATGAAGGTCAAATGCATTTAAGAAAGCTAATTGAATCAAATGAAAGTCAAACACATTCAAACAAAGCTTATTGAATCAAATGTAAGTCAAACACATTCAAATAGAGCTTTTTGAATCAAATGAAAGTCAAATGCATTCAACAAATCTAATTGAATCAAATGAAAGTCAAAAACATCTAAAAAAACCTAATTAAATCAAATGAATGTCAAACACATTCAAACAAAGCTATTTTTATCATATGAAAGTCAAATGCATTCTACAAAGCTAATTGAATCAAATGAAAGTCAAACACAATCAAACAAAGCTAATTGAATCAAATGTAAGTCAAACACATTCAAACAGAGCTTTTTGAATCAAACAAAACTCAAATGCATTCAACAAAGCTAATTGAATCAAACGAAAGTCAAAAACATCTAAAAAAATCTAATTAAATCAAATGAAAGTCAAATACATTCAGAAAAAGCTATTTGAATCAAATGAAAGTCAAATGCATTCTACAAATCTAATTGACTCAAATGAAAGTAAAATACATCTAAAAAATTCAAATTAAATCAATAAAAGGTCAAACACATTCAAACAAAACTATTTGAATCAAATGAAAGTAAAACACATTCAAACAAACCTAATTGAATCAAATGAAAGTAAAAGATATTCAAACAGAGCTAATTGAATCAAATTAAAGTCAAACAAAGCTAATTGAATCAAATGTAAGTCAAACACATTCAAACAGAGCTTTTTTGAATCAAATGAAAGTCAAATGCATTTAACAAAGCTAATTGAATCAAATGAAAGTCAAAAACATCTAAAAAAACCTAATTAAATCAAATGAAAGTCAAACACATTCAAACAAAGCTATTTGAATCAAGTCAAATGCATTCTACAAAGCTAATTGAATCAAATGGAAGTAAAAAACATTCGAACAAAGCCAAATGAATCCAATGAAAGTCAAACACATTCTAACAAAGCTTTTTGAATCAAATGAAAGTCAAATGCATTCAACAAAGCTAATTGAATCAAATAAAAGTCAAAAATATGTAAAAAAATCTAATTAAATCAAATGAAAGTCAAACACAATAAAAAAAAAGCTAATTAAATCAAATGAAAGTCAAATACATTCTAACAAAGCTATTTGAATTAAATGAAAGTCAAATGCAATCTACAAAGGTAATTGAATCAAATGAAAGTTAAACGCATTCAAACAAACCTAATAGAATCAAATGAAAGACGAACACATTCAAACAGAGCTAATTGAATCAAATGAAAGTCAAATGCATTCTATAAAGCTAATTGAATCAAATAAAAGTCAAACACATTTAAACAAAGCTAATTGAATCAAATTATAGTAAAACACATTCAAACAAACCTAATAGAATCAAATGAAAGTCAAACACATTCAAACAGAGCTAATTGAATCAAATGAAAGTCAAACACATTCAAACACAGCTATTTAAATCAATTGAAAGTCAAATGCTTTCTACAAAGCTAATTGAATCAAATGAAAGTAAAAAACATTCCAAAAAAGCCAATTGAATCAAATGAAAGTCAAACACATTCAAACAAACCTAATTGAATGAAATGAAAGTCAAAGACATTCAAACAAAGCTAATTGAATCAAATGAAAGTCAAACACATTCAAACAAAGCAGATTAGATCAAATGTAAGTCAAACACATTCAAATAGAGCTTTTTGAATCAAACTAAAGTCAAATGCATTCAACAAAGCTAATTCAATCAAACGAAAGTCAAAAACATTTAAAAAAATCTAATTAAATCAAATGAAAGTCAAACACATTCAGACAAAGCTATTTGAATCAAATGAAATTCAAATGCATTCTACAAATCTAATTGAATTAAATGAAAGTAAAAACATCTAAAAAATTCAAATTAAATCAATAAAAGGTCAAACACATTCAAACAAAACTATTTGAATCAAATGAAAGTCAAAAGCATTCTATAAAGCTAATTGAATCAAATGAAAGTCAAACACTTTCAAACAAAGCTAATTGAATCAAATGAAAGTAAAACACATTCAAACAAACCTAATTGAATCAAATGAAAGTCAAAGACATTCAAACAGAGCTAATTGAATCAAATGAAAGTCAAACACATTCAAACAAAGCTAATTGAATCAAATGTAAGTCAAACACATTCAAACAGAGCTTTTTGAATCAAATGAAAGTCAAATGCATTCAATAAAGATAATTGAATCAAATGAAAGTCAAAAAAATCTAAAAAAACCTAATTAAATCAAATGAAAGTCAAACACATTCAAACAAAGCTATTTGAATCAAATGAAAGTCAAATGCATTCTACAAATCTATTTGAATCAAATGAAGTAAAAAACAATCGAACAAAGCCAATTGAATCCAATGAAAGTCAAACACATTCAAACAAGGTTTTTGAATCAAATGAAAGTCAAATGCATTCAACAAAGCTAATTGAATCAAACGAAAGTCAAAAACATCTAAAAAAATCTAATTAAATCAAATGAAAGTCAAACACATTCAGACAAAGCTATTTGAATCAACTGAAAGTCAAATGCATTCTACAAATCTAATTGAATCAAATGAAAGTAAAAAACATCTAAAAAATTTAAATTAAATCAATAAAAGGTCAAACACATTCAAACAAAACTATTTGAATCAAATGAAAGTCAAAAGCATTCTATAAAGCTAATTGAATCAAATGAAAGTCAAACACTTTCAAACAAAGCTAATTGAATCAAATGAAAGTAAAACACATTCAAACAAACCTAATTGAATCAAATGAAAGTCAAAGATATTCAAATAGAGCTAATTGAATCAAATGAAAGTCAAACACATTCAAACAAAGCTAATTGAATCAAATGTAAGTCAAACACATTCAAACAGAGCTTTTTGAATCAAATGAAAATCAAATGCATTTAACAAAGCTAATTGAATCAAATGAAAGTCAAAAACATCTAAAAAACCTAATTAAATCAAATGAAAGTCAAACACGTTCAAACAAAGCTATTTGAATAAAATGAAAGTCAAATGCATTCTACAAAGCTAATTGAATCAAATGGAAGTAAAAAACATTCGAACAAAGCCAAATGAATCCAATGAAAGTCAAACACATTCTAACAAACCTTTTTGAATCAAATAAAAGTCAAATGCATTCAACAAAGCTAATTGAATCAAATGAAAGTCAAAAATAGGTAAATAAATCTAATTAAAACAAATGAAAGTCAAACAGAATAAAAAAAGTTTATTATATCAAATGAAAGTCAATCACATTCAAACAAAGCTATTTGAAATAACTGAAAGTCAAATGCAATCTACAAAGCTAATTGAATCAAATGAAAGTTAAACGCATTGAAACAAACCTAATAGAATCAAATGAAAGACGAACACATTCTAACAGAGCTAATTGAATCAAATGAAAGTCAAATGCATTCTATAAAGCTAATTGAATCAAATGAAAGTCAAACACATTTAAACAAAGCTAATTGTATCAAATTATAGTAAAACACATTCAAACAAACCTAATAGAATCAAATGAAAGTCAAACACAATTAAACAGAGCTAATTGAATCAAATGAAAGTCAAACACATTCAAACACAGCTATTTAAATCAATGAAAGTCAAATGCTTTCTACAAAGCTAATTGAATCAAATGAAAGTCAAAAACATTCCAAAAAAGCCAATTGAATCAAATGAAAGTCAAACACATTCAAACAAACCTAATTGAATCAAATGAAATTGAAACACATTCAAACAAAGCTAATTGAATCAAATGAAAGTCAAACACATTCAAACAAAGCTGATTAGATCAAATGTAAGTCAAACACATTCAAACAGAGCTTTTTGAATCAAATTAAAGTCAAATGCATTCAACAAAGCTAATTGAATCAAACGAAAGTCAAAAACATTTAAAAAAATCTAATTAAATCAAAAGAAAGTCAAACACATTCAGATAAAGCTATTTGAATCAAATGAAATTCAAATGCATTCTACAAATCTAATTGAATCAAATGAAAGTAAAAACATCTAAAAAAATCAAATTAAATCAATAAAAGGTCAAACACATTCAAACAAAACTATTTGAATCAAATGAAAGTCAAAAGCATTCGATAAAGCTAATTGAATCAAATGAAAGTCAAACACTTTCAAACAAAGCTAATTGAATCAAATGAAAGTAAAACACATTCAAACAAACCTAATTGAATCAAATGAAAGTCAAAGACATTTAAACAGAGCTAATTGAATCAAATAAAAGTCAAACACATTCAAACAAAGCTAATTGAATGAAATGTAAGTCAAACACATTCAAACAGAGCTTTTTGAATCAAATGAAAGTCAAATGCAATCAACAAAGCTAATTGAATCAAATGAAAGTCAAACACATTCAAACACAGCTATTTGAATCAAATGAAAGTCAAATGCTTTCGACAAAGCTAATTGAATCAAATGAAAGTCAAAAACATTCCAAAAAAGCCTATTGAATCAAATGAAAGTCAAAAGCATTCTATAAAGCTAATTGAATCAAATGAAAGTCAAACACATTTAAACAAAGCTAATTGAATCAAATTATAGTAAAACACATTCAAACAAACCTAATAGAATCAAATGAAAGTCAAACACAATTAAACAGAGCTAATTGAATCAAATGAAAGTCAAACACATTCAAACACAGCTATTTGAATCAATTGAAAGTCAAATGCTTTCTACAAAGCTAATTGAATCAAATGAAAGTCAAAAGCATTCTATAAAGCTAATTGAATCAAATGAAAGTCAAACACTTTCAAACAAAGCTAATTGAATCAAATGAAAGTCAAAGACATTCAAACAGAGCTAATTGAATCAAATGAAAGACAAACACATTCAAATAGAGCTAATTGAATCAAATGAAAGTCAAACACATTCAAAATGAGCTTTTTGAATCAAATAAAGGTCAAATTCAATCTATAAAGCTAATTGAATCAAATGAAAGTCAAACACATTGAAACAAAGCTAATTGGATAAAATTTAAGTCAAACACATTCAAATAGAGCTTTTTGAATCAAATGAAAGTGAAATGCATTCAACAAAGCTAATTGAATCAAACGACAGTCAAAAACATCTAAAAAAATCTAATTAAATCAAATGAAAGTCAAACACATTCAGATAAAGCTATTTGAATCAACTGAAAGTCAATTGCATTCTACAAATCTAATTGAATCAAATGAAAGTAAAAACATCTTAAAAATTCTAATTAAATCAGTAAAAGGTCAAACACATTCAAACAAAACTATTTGAATCAAATGAAAGTCAATTGCATTCTATAAAGCTAATTGAATCAAATGAAAGTCAAACACATTCAAACAAAGCTAATTGAATCAAATGAAAGTAAAACACATTAAAACAAACCTAATTGAATCAAATGAAAGTCGAACAAATTCAAACAGAGCTAATTGAATCAAATGAAAGTCAAACACATTCAAAGAGAGTTTTTTGAATCAAATGAAGGTCAAATGCAATCTACAAAGCTAATTGAATCAAATGAAAGTCAAACACATTGAAACAAAGCTAATTGGATAAAATTTAAGTCAAACACATTCAAATAGAGCTTTTTGAATCAAATAAAAGTCAAATGCATTCGACAAAGCTAATTGAATCAAACGAAAGTCAAAAACATTTAAAAAAATCTAATTAAATCAAAAGAAAGTTAAACACATTCAGATAAAGCTATTTGAATCAAATGAAATTCAAATGCATTCTACAAATCTAATTGAATCAAATGAAAGTAAAAACATCTAAAAAAATCAAATTAAATCAATAAAAGGTCAAACACATTCAAACAAAACTATTTGAATCAAATGAAAGTCAAAAGCATTCGATAAAGCTAATTGAATCAAATGAAAGTCAAACACTTTCAAACAAAGCTAATTGAATCAAATGAAAGTAAAACACATTCAAACAAACCTAATTGAATCAAATGAAAGTCAAAGACATTTAAACATAGCTAATTGAATCAAATAAAAGTCAAACACATTCAAACAAAGCTAATTGAATGAAATGTAAGTCAAACACATTCAAACAGAGCTTTTTGAATCAAATGAAAGTCAAATGCAATCAACAAAGCTAATTGAATCAAATGAAAGTCAAACACATTCAAACACAGCTATTTGAATCAAATGAAAGTCAAATGCTTTCGACAAAGCTAATTGAATCAAATGAAAGTCAAAAACATTCCAAAAAAGCCTATTGAATCAAATGAAAGTCAAAAGCATTCTATAAAGCTAATTGAATCAAATGAAAGACAAACACTTTCAAACAAAGCTAATTGAATCAAATGAAAGTCAAAGACATTCAAACAGAGCTAATTGAATCAAATGAAAGACAAACACATTCAAGCAGAGCTAATTGAATCAAATGAAAGTCAAACACATTCAAAATGAGCTTTTTGAATCAAATAAAGGTCAAATTCAATCTATAAAGCTAATTGAATCAATTGAAAGTTAAACACATTCAATCAAAGCTATTTGAATGAAATGTAAGTCAAACACATTCAAACAGAGCTTTTTGAATCAAATGAAAGTCAAATGCATTCAACAAAGCTAATTGAATCAAATTAAAGTCAAAAACATCCAAAAAACATAATTAAATCAAATGAAAGTCAATCACATTCAAACAAAGCTATTTGAATCAAATGAAAGTCAAATGCATTTTACAAAGCTAATTAAATCAAATGAAAGTCAAAAACATTCGAACATAGCCAATTGAATCAAATGAAAGTCAAACACATTCAAATAAACCTAATTGAATCAAATGAAGATCAAATGCAATCTACAAAGCTAATTGAATCAAATGAAAGTCAAACACATTGAAACAAAGCTAATTGGATAAAATTTAAGTCAAACACATTCAAATAGAGCTTTTTGAATCAAATGAAAGTGAAATGCATTCAACAAAGCTAATTGAATCAAACGACAGTCAAAAACATCTAAAAAAATCTAATTAAATCAAATGAAAGTCAAACACATTCAGATAAAGCTATTTGAATCAACTGAAAGTCAATTGCATTCTACAAATCTAATTGAATCAAATGAAAGTAAAAACATCTTAAAAATCTAATTAAATCAATAAAAGGTCAAACACATTCAAACAAAACTATTTGAATCAAATGAAAGTCAATTGCATTCTATAAAGCTAATTGAATCAAATGAAAGTCAAACACATTCAAACAAAGCTAATTGAATCAAATGAAAGTAAAACACATTAAAACAAACCTAATTGAATCAAATGAAAGTCGAACACATTCAAACAGAGCTAATTGAATCAAATGAAAGTCAAACACATTCAAAGAGAGTTTTTTGAATCAAATGAAGGTCAAATGCAATCTGCAAAGCTAATCAAATCAAATAAAAGTCAAACACATTCAAACAAAGCTAATTGAATCAAATGTAAGTCAAATACATTAAAATAGAGCTTTTTGAATCAAATGAAAGTCAAATGCATTCAACAAAGCTCATTGAATCAAATGCAAAAAACAACTAAAAAAATCTAATTAAATCAAATGAAAGTCAAACACATTCAGATAAAGCTATTTGAATCAAATGAAAGTCAAATGCATTCTACAAATCTAATAGAATCAAATGAAAGTAAAAAACATTTGAACAAAGCCAATTGAATCAAATGAAAGTCAAAACACATTCAAACAAACCTATCTGAATCAAATGAAAGTCAAACACATTCAAACAGTGCTAATTGAATAAAATGAAAGTCAAAACACATTCAAAAAGAGCTTTTTGAATCAAATGAAGGTCAAATGCATTTAAGAAAGCTAATTAAATCAAATGAAAGTCAAACACATTCAAACAAAGCTAATTGAATCAAATGTAAGTCAAACACATTCAAATAGAGCTTTTTGAATCAAATGAAAGTCAAATGCATTCAACAAATCTAATTGAATCAAATGAAAGTAAAAAACATCTAAAAAAACCTAATTAAATCAAATGAAAGTCAAACACATTCAAACAAAGCTATTTGTATCAAATGAAAGTCAAATGCATTCTACAAAGCTAATTGAATCAAATGAAAGTCAAACACAATCAAACAAAGCTAATTGAATCAAATGTAAGTCAAACACATTCAAACAGAGCTTTTTGAATCAAATGAAAGTCAAATGCATTTAACAAAGCTAATTGAATCAAATGATAGTCAAAAACATCTAAAAAAACCTAATTAAATCAAATGAAAGTCAAACACATTCAAACAAAGCTATTTGAATCAAATCAAATGCATTCTACAAAGCTAATTGAATCAAATGGAAGTAAAAAATATTCGAACAAAGCCAAATGAATCCAATGAAAGTCAAACACATTCTAACAAAGCTTTTTGAATCAAATGAAAGTCAAATGCATTCAACAAAGCTAATTGAATCAAATAAAAGTGAAAAATATGTAAAAAAATCTAATTAAATCAAATGAAAGTCAAACACAATAAAAAAAAGCTAATTAAATCAAATGAAAGTCAAACACATTCAAACAAAGCTATTTGAATTAACTGAAAGTCAAATGCAATCTACAAAGCTAATTGAATCAAATGAAAGTTAAACGCATTCAAACAAACCTAATAGAATCAAATGAAAGACGAACACATTCAAACAGAGCTAATTGAATCAAATGAAAGTCAAATGCATTCTATAAAGCTAATTGAATCAAATGAAAGTCAAACACATTTAAACAAAGCTAATTGAATCAAATTATAGTAAAACACATTCAAACAAACCTAATAGAATCAAATGAAAGTCGAACACATTCAAACAGAGCTAATTGAATCAAATGAAAGTCAAACACATTCAAACACAGTTATTTGAATCAATTGAAAGTCAAATGCTTTCTACAAAGCTAATTGAATCAAATGAAAGTCAAAAACATTCCAAAAAAGCCAATTGAATGAAATGAAAGTCAAACACATTCAAACAAACCTAATTGAATCAAATGAAAATCAAAGACATTCAAACAAAGCTAATTGAATCAAATGAAAGTCAAACACATTCAAACAAAGCAGATTAGATCAAATGTAAGTCAAACACATTCAAACAGAGCTTTTTGAATCAAATTAAAGTCAAATGCATTCAACAAAGCTAATTCAATCAAACGAAAGTCAAAAACATTTAAAAAAATCTAATTAAATCAAATGAAAGTCAAACACATTCAGACAAAGCTATTGAATCAAATGAAATTCAAATGCATTCTACAAATCTAATTGAATCAAATGAAAGTAAAAACATCTAAAAAAATCAAATTAAATCCATAAAAGGTCAAACACATTCAAACAAAACTATTGAATCAAATGAAAGTCAAAAGCATTCGATAAAGCTAATTGAATCAAATGAAAGTCAAACACTTTCAAACAAAGCTAATTGAATCAAATGAAAGTAAAACACATTCAAACAAACCTAATTGAATCAAATGAAAGTCAAAGACATTTAAACATAGCTAATTGAATCAAATAAAAGTCAAACACATTCAAACAAAGCTAATTGAATGAAATGTAAGTCAAACACATTCAAACAGAGCTTTTTGAATCAAATGAAAGTCAAATGCAATCAACAAAGCTAATTGAATCAAATGAAAGTCAAACACATTCAAACACAGCTATTTGAATCAAATGAAAGTCAAATTCTTTCGACAAAGCTAATTGAATCAATGAAAGTCAAAAACATTCCAAAAAGCCTATTGAATCAAATGAAAGTCAAAAGCATTCTATAAAGCTAATTGAATCAAATGAAAGTCAAACACATTCAAACAAAGCTAATTGAATCAAATGAAAGTCAAAGACATTCAAACAGAGTTAATTGAATCAAATGAAAGACAAACACATTCAAACAGAGCTAATTGAATCAAATGAAAGTCAAACACATTCAAATAGAGCTTTTGAATCAAATTAAAGTCAAATATATTCAACAAAGCTAATTGAATCAAACGAAAGTCAAAAACATTTAAAAAAATCTAATTAAATCAAAAGAAAGTCAAACACATTCAGATAAAGCTATTTGAATCAAATGAAATTCAAATGCATTCTACAAATCTAATTGAATCAAATGAAAGTAAAAACCTCTAAAAAAATCAAATTAAATCAATAAAAGGTCAAACACATTCAAACAAAACTATTTGAATCAAATGAAAGTCAAAAGCATTCGATAAAGCTAATTGAATCAAATGAAAGTCAAACACTTTCAAACAAAGCTAATTGAATCAAATGAAAGTAAAACACATTCAAACAAACCTAATTGAATCAAATGAAAGTCAAAGACATTTAAACATAGCTAATTGAATCAAATAAAAGTCAAACACATTCAAACAAAGCTAATTGAATGAAATGTAAGTCAAACACATTCAAACAGAGCTTTTTGAATCAAATGAAAGTCAAATGCAATCAACAAAGCTAATTGAATCAAATGAAAGTCAAACACATTCAAACACAGCTATTTGAATCAAATGAAAGTCAAATGCTTTCGACAAAGCTAATTGAATCAAATGAAAGTCAAAAACATTCCAAAAAAGCCTATTGAATCAAATGAAAGTCAAAAGCATTCAACAAAGCTAATTGAATCAAATGAAAGTCAAAAATAGGTAAATAAATCTAATTATAACAAATGAAAGTCAAACACAATAAAAAAAGCTAATTAAATCAAATGAAAGTCAAACACATTCAAACAAAGCTATTTGAATTAACTGAAAGTCAAATGCATTCTACAAAGCTAATTGAATCAAATGAAAGTTAAACGCATTCAAACAAACCTATTAGAATCAAATGAAAGACGAACACATTCAAGCAGAGCTAATTGAATCAAATCAAAGTCAAACACATTCAAACACAGCTATTTGAATCAATTGAAAGTCAAATGCTTTCTACAAAGCTAATTGAATCAAATGAAAGTCAAAAACATTCCAAAAAAGCCAATTGAATCAATTGAAAGTCAAACACATTCAAACAAACCTAATTGAATCAAATGAAATTCAAACACATTCAAACAAAGCTAATTGAATCAAATGAAAGTCAAACACATTCAAACAAAGCTGATTAGATCAAATGTAAGTCAAACACATTCAAATAGAGCTTTTGAATCAAATTAAAGTCAAATGCATTCAACAAAGCTAATTGAATCAAACGAAAGTTAAAAATAGGTAAATAAATCTAATTAAAACAAATGAAAGTCCAACACAATAAAAAAAAGCTAATTAAATCAAATGAAAGTCTAACACATTCAAACAAAGATATTTGAATTAACTGAAAGTCAAATGCAATCTACAAAGCTAATTGAATCAAATGAATGTTAAACGCATTCAAACAAACCTAATAGAATCAAATGAAAGACGAACACATTCAAACAGAGCTAATTGAATCAAATCAAAGTCAAACACATTCAAACACAGCTATTTGAATCAATGAAAGTCAAATGTTTCTACAAAGCTAATTGAATCAAATGAAAGTCAAAAAACATTCAAAAAAGCCAATTGAATCAATTGAAAGTCAAACACATTCAAACAAACCTAATTGAATCAAATGAAAGTCAAACACATTCAAACAAAGCTAATTGAATCAAATGAAAGTCAAACACATTCAAACAAAGCTGATTAGATCAAATGTAAGTCAAACACATTCAAATAGAGCTTTTTGAATCAAATTAAAGTCAAATGCATTCAACAAAGCTAATTGAATCAAACGAAAGTTAAAAATAGATAAATAAATCTAATTAAAACAAATGAAAGTCCAACACAATTAAAAAAAGCTAATTAAATCAAATGAAAGTCAAACACATTCAAACAAAGCTATTTGAATTAACTGAAAGTCAAATGCAATCTACAAAGCTAATTGAATCAAATGAAAGTTAAACGCATTCAAACAAACCTATTAGAATCAAATGAAAGACGAACACATTCAAACAGAGCTAATTGAATCAAATGAAAGTCAAATGCATTCTATAAAGGTAATTGAATCAAATGAAAGTCAAACACATTTAAACAAAGCTAATTGAATCAAATTATAGTAAAACACATTCAAACAAACCTAATAGAATCAAATGAAAGTCAAACACAATTAAACAGAGCTAATTGAATCAAATGAAAGTCAAACACATTCAAACACAGCTATTTGAATCAACTGAAAGTCAAATGCTTTCTACAAAGCTAATTGAATCAAATGAAAGTCAAAAACATTCCAAAAAAGCCAATTGAATCAAATGAAAGTCAAACACATTCAAACAAACCTAATTAAATCAAATGAAATTCAAACACATTCAAACAAAGCTAATTGAATCAAATGAAAGTCAAACACATTCAAACAAAGCTGATTAGATCAAATGTAAGTCAAACACATTCAAACAGAGCTTTTTGAATCAAATTAAAGTCTAATGCATTCAACAAAGCTAATTGAATCAAACGAAAGTCAAAAACATTTAAAAAAATCTAATTAAATCAAATGAAAGTCAAACACATTCAGATAAAGCTATTTGAATCAAATGAAATTCAAATGCATTCTACAAATCTAATTGAATCAAATGAAAGTAAAAACATCTAAAAAAATCAAATTAAATCAATAAAAGGTCAAACACATTCAAACAAAACTATTTGAATCAAATGAAAGTTAAAAGCATTCTATAAAGCTAATTGAATCAAATGAAAGTCAAACACTTTCAAACAAAGCTAATTGAATCAAATGAAAGTAAAACACATTCAAACAAACCTAATTGAATCAAATGAAAGTCAAAGACATTCAAACAGAGCTAATTGAATCAAATGAAATTCAAACACATTCAAACAAAGCTAATTGAATCAAATGTAAGTCAAACACATTCAAATTGAGCTTTTTGAATCAAATGAAAGTCAAATGCATTCAACAAAGCTAATTGAATCAAATGAAAGTCAAACACATTCAAACACAGCTATTTGAATCAAATGAAAGTCAAATGCTTTCTACAAAGCTAATTGAATCAAATGAAAGTCAAAAACATTCCAAAAAAGCCAATTGAATCAAATGAAAGTCAAACACATTCAAACAAACCTAATTGAATCAAATGAAAGTCAAAGCGATTTAAACAGAGCTAATTGAATCAAATGAAAGACAAACACATTCAAACAGAGCTAATTGAATCAAATGAAAGTCAAACACATTCAAAATGAGCTTTTTGAATCAAAAAAAGGTCAAATTTAATCTATAAAGCTAATTGAATCAAATGAAAGTCAAACACATTCAAACAAACCTAATTAAATCAAATGAAAGTCAAACACATTCAAACAAAGCTAATTGAATCAAATGTAAGTCAAATACATTAAAACAGAGCTTTTTGAATCAAACAAAACTCAAATGCATTCAACAAAACTAATTAAATCAAACGAAAGTCAAAAACAACTAAAAAAATCTAATTAAATCAAATGAAAGTCAAACACATTCAGACAAAGCTATTTGAATCAAATGAAAGTCAAATGCATTCCACAAATCTAATTGAATCAAATGATAGTAAAAAACATTTGAACAAAGCCAATTGAATCAAATGAAAGTCAAACACATTCAAACAAACCTATCTGAATCAAATGAAAGTCAAACACATTTAAACTGTGCTAATTGAATAAAATGAAAGTCAAACATATTCAAAAAGAGCTTTTTGAATCAAATGAAGGTCAAATGCATTTAAGAAAGCTAATTGAATAAAAAGAAAGTCAAACACATTCAAACAAAGCTTATTGAATCAAATGTAAGTCAAACACATTCAAATAGAGCTTTTTGAATCAAATGAAAGTCAAATGCATTCAACAAATCTAATTGAATCAAATGAAAGTCAAAAACATCTAAAAAAACCTAATTAAATCAAATGAATGTCAAACACATTCAAACAAAGCTATTTGTATCATATGAAAGTCAAATGCATTCTACAAAGCTAATTGAATCAAATGAAAGTCAAACACAATCAAACAAAGCTAATTGAATCAAATGTAAGTCAAACACATTCAAACAGAGCTTTTTGAATCAAACAAAACTCAAATGCATTCAACAAAGCTAATTGAATCAAACGAAAGTCAAAAACATCTAAAAAAATCTAATTAAATCAAATGAAAGTCAAATACATTCAGAAAAAGCTATTTGAATCAAATGAAAGTCAAATGCATTCTACAAATCTAATTGACTCAAATGAAAGTAAAATACATCTAAAAAATTCAAATTAAATCAATAAAAGGTCAAACACATTCAAACAAAACTATTTGAATCAAATGAAAGTAAAACACATTCAAACAAACCTAATTGAATCAAATGAAAGTAAAAGATATTCAAACAGAGCTAATTGAATCAAATTAAAGTCAAACAAAGCTAATTGAATCAAATGTAAGTCAAACACATTCAAATAGAGCTTTTTGAATCAAATGAAAGTCAAATGCATTTAACAAAGCTAATTGAATCAAATGAAAGTCAAAAACATCTAAAAAAACCTAATTAAATCAAATGAAAGTCAAACACGTTCAAACAAAGCTATTTGAATCAAATGAAAGTCAAATGCATTCTACAAAGCTAATTGAATCAAATGAAAGTCAAAAACATCTAAAAAAACCTAATTAAATCAAATGAAAGTCAAACACATTCAAACAAAGCTATTTGAATCTAGTCAAATGCATTCTACAAAGCTAATTGAATCAAATGGAAGTAAAAAACATTCGAACAAAGCCAAATGAATCCAATGAAAGTCAAACACATTCTAACAAAGCTTTTTGAATCAAATGAAAGTCAAATGCATTCAACAAAGCTAATTGAATCAAATAAAAGTCAAAAATATGTAAAAAAATCTAATTAAATCAAATGAAAGTCAAACACAATAAAAAAAAAGCTAATTAAATCAAATGAAAGTCAAATACATTCTAACAAAGCTATTCGAATTAAATGAAAGTCAAATGCAATCTACAAAGGTAATTGAATCAAATGAAAGTTAAACGCATTCAAACAAACCTAATAGAATCAAATGAAAGACGAACACATTCAAACAGAGCTAATTGAATCAAATGAAAGTCAAATGCATTCTATAAAGCTAATTGAATCAAATAAAAGTCAAACACATTTAAACAAAGCTAATTGAATCAAATTATAGTAAATTACATTCAAACAAACCTAATAGAATCAAATGAAAGTCAAACACATTCAAACAGAGCTAATTGAATCAAATGAAAGTCAAACACATTCAAACACAGCTATTTGAATCAATTGAAAGTCAAATGCTTTCTACAAAGCTAATTGAATCAAATGAAAGTAAAAAACATTCCAAAAAAGCCAATTGAATCAAATGAAAGTCAAACACATTCAAACAAACCTAATTGAATGAAATGAAAGTCAAAGACATTCAAACAAAGCTAATTGAATCAAATGAAAGTCAAACACATTCAAACAAAGCAGATTAGATCAAATGTAAGTCAAACACATTCAAATAGAGCTTTTTGAATCAAACTAAAGTCAAATGCATTCAACAAAGCTAATTCAATCAAACGAAAGTCAAAAACATTTAAAAAAATCTAATTAAATCAAATGAAAGTCAAACACATTCAGACAAAGCTATTTGAATCAAATGAAATTCAAATGCATTCTACAAATCTAATTGAATTAAATGAAAGTAAAAACATCTAAAAAATTCAAATTAAATCAATAAAAGGTCAAACACATTCAAACAAAACTATTTGAATCAAATGAAAGTCAAAAGCATTCTATAAAGCTAATTGAATCAAATGAAAGTCAAACACTTTCAAACAAAGCTAATTGAATCAAATGAAAGTAAAACACATTCAAACTAACCTAATTGAATCAAATGAAAGTCAAAGACATTCAAACAGAGCTAATTGAATCAAATGAAAGTCAAACACATTCAAACAAAGCTAATTGAATCAAATGTAAGTCAAACACATTCAAACAGAGCTTTTTGAATCAAATGAAAGTCAAATGCATTCAATAAAGATAATTGAATCAAATGAAAGTCAAAAAAATCTAAAAAAACCTAATTAAATCAAATGAAAGTCAAACACATTCAAACAAAGCTATTTGAATCAAATGAAAGTCAAATGCATTCTACAAATCTATTTGAATCAAATGAAGTAAAAAACAATCGAACAAAGCCAATTGAATCCAATGAAAGTCAAACACATTCAAACAAGGTTTTTGAATCAAATGAAAGTCAAATGCATTCAACAAAGCTAATTGAATCAAACGAAAGTCAAAAACATCTAAAAAAATCTAATTAAATCAAATGAAAGTCAAACACATTCAGACAAAGCTATTTGAATCAACTGAAAGTCAAATGCATTCTACAAATCTAATTGAATCAAATGAAAGTAAAAAACATCTAAAAAATTCAAATTAAATCAATAAAAGGTCAAATACATTCAAACAAAACTATTTGAATCAAATGAAAGTCAAAAGCATTCTATAAAGCTAATTGAATCAAATGAAAGTCAAACACTTTCAAACAAAGCTAATTGAATCAAATGAAAGTAAAACACATTCAAACAAACCTAATTGAATCAAATGAAAGTCAAAGACATTCAAATAGAGCTAATTGAATCAAATGAAAGTCAAACACATTCAAACAAAGCTAATTGAATCAAATGTAAGTCAAACACATTCAAACAGAGCTTTTTGAATCAAATGAAAATCAAATGCATTTAACAAAGCTAATTGAATCAAATGAAAGTCAAAAACATCTAAAAAACCTAATTAAATCAAATGAAAGTCAAACACGTTCAAACAAAGCTATTTGAATAAAATGAAAGTCAAATGCATTCTACAAAGCTAATTGAATCAAATGGAAGTAAAAAACATTCGAACAAAGCCAAATGAATCCAATGAAAGTCAAACACATTCTAACAAACCTTTTTGAATCAAATAAAAGTCAAATGCATTCAACAAAGCTAATTGAATCAAATGAAAGTCAAAAATAGGTAAATAAATCTAATTAAAACAAATGAAAGTCAAACAGAATAAAAAAAAGTTTATTATATCAAATGAAAGTCAATCACATTCAAACAAAGCTATTTGAAATAACTGAAAGTCAAATGCAATCTACAAAGCTAATTGAATCAAATGAAAGTTAAACGCATTGAAACAAACCTAATAGAATCAAATGAAAGACGAACACATTCAAACAGAGCTAATTGAATCAAATGAAAGTCAAATGCATTCTATAAAGCTAATTGAATCAAATGAAAGTCAAACACATTTAAACAAAGCTAATTGTATCAAATTATAGTAAAACACATTCAAACAAACCTAATAGAATCAAATGAAAGTCAAACACAATTAAACAGAGCTAATTGAATCAAATGAAAGTCAAACACATTCAAACACAGCTATTTAAATCAATTGAAAGTCAAATGCTTTCTACAAAGCTAATTGAATCAAATGAAAGTCAAAAACATTCCAAAAAAGCCAATTGAATCAAATGAAAGTCAAACACATTCAAACAAACCTAATTGAATCAAATGAAATTGAAACACATTCAAACAAAGCTAATTGAATCAAATGAAAGTCAAACACATTCAAACAAAGCTGATTAGATCAAATGTAAGTCAAACACATTCAAACAGAGCTTTTTGAATCAAATTAAAGTCAAATGCATTCAACAAAGCTAATTGAATCAAACGAAAGTCAAAAACATTTAAAAAAAATCTAATTAAATCAAAAGAAAGTCAAACACATTCAGATAAAGCTATTTGAATCAAATGAAATTCAAATGCATTCTACAAATCTAATTGAATCAAATGAAAGTAAAAACATCTAAAAAAATCAAATTAAATCAATAAAAGGTCAAACACATTCAAACAAAACTATTTGAATCAAATGAAAGTCAAAAGCATTCGATAAAGCTAATTGAATCAAATAAAGTCAAACACTTTCAAACAAAGCTAATTGAATCAAATGAAAGTAAAACACATTCAAACAAACCTAATTGAATCAAATGAAAGTCAAAGACATTTAAACAGAGCTAATTGAATCAAATAAAAGTCAAACACATTCAAACAAAGCTAATTGAATGAAATGTAAGTCAAACACATTCAAACAGAGCTTTTGAATCAAATGAAAGTCAAATGCAATCAACAAAGCTAATTGAATCAAATGAAAGTCAAACACATTCAAACACAGCTATTTGAATCAAATGAAAGTCAAATGCTTTCGACAAAGCTAATTGAATCAAATGAAAGTCAAAAACATTCCAAAAAAGCCTATTGAATCAAATGAAAGTCAAAAGCATTCTATAAAGCTAATTGAATCAAATGAAAGTCAAACACATTTAAACAAAGCTAATTGAATCAAATTATAGTAAAACACATTCAAACAAACCTAATAGAATCAAATGAAAGTCAAACACAATTAAACAGAGCTAATTGAATCAAATGAAAGTCAAACACATTCAAACACAGCTATTTGAATCAATTGAAAGTCAAATGCTTTCTACAAAGCTAATTGAATCAAATGAAAGTCAAAAGCATTCTATAAAGCTAATTGAATCAAATGAAAGTCAAACACTTTCAAACAAAGCTAATTGAATCAAATGAAAGTCAAAGACATTCAAACAGAGCTAATTGAATCAAATGAAAGACAAACACATTCAAACAGAGCTAATTGAATCAAATGAAAGTCAAACACATTCAAAATGAGCTTTTTGAATCAAATAAAGGTCAAATTCAATCTATAAAGCTAATTGAATCAATTGAAAGTTAAACACATTCAATCAAAGCTATTTGAATGAAATGTAAGTCAAACACATTCAAACAGAGCTTTTTGAATCAAATGAAAGTCAAATGCATTCAACAAAGCTAATTGAATCAAATTAAAGTCAAAAACATCCAAAAAACATAATTAAATCAAATGAAAGTCAATCACATTCAAACAAAGCTATTTGAATCAAATGAAAGTCAAATGCATTCTACAAAGCTAATTAAATCAAATGAAAGTCAAAAACATTCGAACATAGCCAATTGAATCAAATGAAAGTCAAACACATTCAAATAAACCTAATTGAATCAAATGAAGATCAAATGCAATCTACAAAGCTAATTGAATCAAATGAAAGTCAAACACATTGAAACAAAGCTAATTGGATAAAATTTAAGTCAAACACATTCAAATAGAGCTTTTTGAATCAAATGAAAGTGAAATGCATTCAACAAAGCTAATTGAATCAAACGACAGTCAAAAACATCTAAAAAAATCTAATTAAATCAAATGAAAGTCAAACACATTCAGATAAAGCTATTTGAATCAACTGAAAGTCAATTGCATTCTACAAATCTAATTGAATCAAATGAAAGTAAAAACATCTTAAAAATTCTAATTAAATCAATAAAAGGTCAAACACATTCAAACAAAACTATTTGAATCAAATGAAAGTCAATTGCATTCTATAAAGCTAATTGAATCAAATGAAAGTCAAACACATTCAAACAAAGCTAATTGAATCAAATGAAAGTAAAACACATTAAAACAAACCTAATTGAATCAAATGAAAGTCGAACACATTCAAACAGAGCTAATTGAATCAAATGAAAGTCAAACACATTCAAAGAGAGTTTTTTGAATCAAATGAAGGTCAAATGCAATCTACAAAGCTAATTGAATCAAATGAAAGTCAAACACATTGAAACAAAGCTAATTGGATAAAATTTAAGTCAAACACATTCAAATAGAGCTTTTTGAATCAAATTAAAGTCAAATGCATTCAACAAAGCTAATTGAATCAAACGAAAGTAAAAAACATTTAAAAAAATCTAATTAAATCAAAAGAAAGTCAAACACATTAAGATAAAGCTATTTGAATCAAATGAAATTCAAATGCATTCTACAAATCTAATTGAATCAAATGAAAGTAAAAACCTCTAAAAAAATCAAATTAAATCAATAAAAGGTCAAACACATTCAAACAAAACTATTTGAATCAAATGAAAGTCAAAAGCATTCGATAAAGCTAATTGAATCAAATGAAAGTCAAACACTTTCAAACAAAACTAATTGAATCAAATGAAAGTAAAACACATTCAAACAAACCTAATTGAATCAAATGAAAGTCAAAGACATTTAAACATAGCTAATTGAATCAAATAAAAGTCAAACACGTTCAAACAAAGCTAATTGAATGAAATGTAAGTCAAACACATTCAAACAGAGCTTTTTGAATCAAATGAAAGTCAAATGCAATCAACAAAGCTAATTGAATCAAATGAAAGTCAAACACATTCAAACACAGCTATTTGAATCAAATGAAAGTCAAATGCTTTCGACAAAGCTAATTGAATCAAATGAAAGTCAAAAACATTCCAAAAAAGCCTATTGAATCAAATGAAAGTCAAAAGCATTCTATAAAGCTAATTGAATCAAATGAAAGTCAAACACTTTCAAACAAAGCTAATTGAATCAAATGAAAGTCAAAGACATTCAAACAGAGTTAATTGAATCAAATGAAAGACAAACACATTCAAACAGAGCTAATTGAATCAAATGAAAGTCAAACACATTCAAATAGAGCTTTTTGAATCAAATTAAAGTCAAATATATTCAACAAAGCTAATTGAATCAAACGAAAGTCAAAAACATTTAAAAAAATCTAATTAAATCAAAAGAAAGTCAAACACATTCAGATAAAGCTATTTGAATCAAATGAAATTCAAATGCATTCTACAAATCTAATTGAATCAAATGAAAGTAAAAACCTCTAAAAAAATCAAATTAAATCAATAAAAGGTCAAACACATTCAAACAAAACTATTTGAATCAAATGAAAGTCAAAAGCATTCGATAAAGCTAATTGAATCAAATGAAAGTCAAACACTTTCAAACAAAGCTAATTGAATCAAATGAAAGTAAAACACATTCAAACAAACCTAATTGAATCAAATGAAAGTCAAAGACATTTAAACATAGCTAATTGAATCAAATAAAAGTCAAACACATTCAAACAAAGCTAATTGAATGAAATGTAAGTCAAACACATTCAAACAGAGCTTTTTGAATCAAATGAAAGTCAAATGCAATCAACAAAGCTAATTGAATCAAATGAAAGTCAAACACATTCAAACACAGCTATTTGAATCAAATGAAAGTCAAATGCTTTCGACAAAGCTAATTGAATCAAATGAAAGTCAAAAACATTCCAAAAAAGCCTATTGAATCAAATGAAAGTCAAAAGCATTCTATAAAGCTAATTGAATCAAATGAAAGTCAAACACTTTCAAACAAAGCTAATTGAATCAAATGAAAGTCAAAGACATTCAAACAGAGCTAATTGAATCAAATGAAAGACAAACACATTCAAACAGAGCTAATTGAATCAAATGAAAGTCAAACACATTCAAAATGAGCTTTTTGAATCAAATAAAGGTCAAATTCAATCTATAAAGCTAATTGAATCAATTGAAAGTTAAACACATTCAATCAAAGCTATTTGAATGAAATGTAAGTCAAACACATTCAAACAGAGCTTTTTGAATCAAATGAAAGTCAAATGCATTCAACAAATCTAATTGAATCAAATGAAATTCAAAAAAATCCAAAAAACATAATTAAATCAAATGAAAGTCAATCACATTCAAACAAAGCTATTTGAATCAAATGAAAGTCAAATGCATTCTACAAAGCTAATTAAATCAAATGAAAGTCAAAAACATTCGAACATAGCCAATTGAATCAAATGAAAGTCAAACACATTCAAATAAACCTAATTGAATCAAATGAAGATCAAATGCAATCTACAAAGCTAATTGAATCAAATGAAAGTCAAACACATTGAAACAAAGCTAATTGGATAAAATTTAAGTCAAACACATTCAAATAGAGCTTTTTGAATCAAATGAAAGTGAAATGCATTCAACAAAGCTAATTGAATCAAACGACAGTCAAAAACATCTAAAAAAATCTAATTAAATCAAATGAAAGTCAAACACATTCAGATAAAGCTATTTGAATCAACTGAAAGTCAATTGCATTCTACAAATCTAATTGAATCAAATGAAAGTAAAAACATCTTAAAAATTCTAATTAAATCAATAAAAGGTCAAACACATTCAAACAAAACTATTTGAATCAAATGAAAGTCAATTGCATTCTATAAAGCTAATTGAATCAAATGAAAGTCAAACACATTCAAACAAAGCTAATTGAATCAAATGAAAGTAAAACACATTAAAACAAACCTAATTGAATCAAATGAAAGTCGAACACATTCAAACAGAGCTAATTGAATCAAATGAAAGTCAAACACATTCAAAGAGAGTTTTTTGAATCAAATGAAGGTCAAATGCAATCTACAAAGCTAATTGAATCAAATGAAAGTCAAACACATTGAAACAAAGCTAATTGGATAAAATTTAAGTCAAACACATTCAAATAGAGCTTTTTGAATCAAATTAAAGTCAAATGCATTCAAAAAAGCTAATTGAATCAAACGAAAGTCAAAAACATTTAAAAAAATCTAATTAAATCAAAAGAAAGTCAAACACATTCAGATAAAGCTATTTGAATCAAATGAAATTCAAATGCATTCTACAAATCTAATTGAATCAAATGAAAGTAAAAACCTCTAAAAAAATCAAATTAAATCAATAAAAGGTCAAACACATTCAAACAAAACTATTTGAATCAAATGAAAGTCAAAAGCATTCGATAAAGCTAATTGAATCAAATGAAAGTCAAACACTTTCAAACAAAGCTAATTGAATCAAATGAAAGTAAAACACATTCAAACAAACCTAATTGAATCAAATGAAAGTCAAAGACATTTAAACATAGCTAATTGAATCAAATAAAAGTCAAACACATTCAAACAAAGCTAATTGAATGAAATGAAAGTCAAAGACATTTAAACATAGCTAATTGAATCAAATAAAAGTCAAACACATTCAAACAAAGCTAATTGAATGAAATGTAAGTCAAACACATTCAAACAGAGCTTTTTGAATCAAATGAAAGTCAAATGCAATCAACAAAGCTAATTGAATCAAATGAAAGTCAAACACATTCAAACACAGCTATTTGAATCAAATGAAAGTCAAATGCTTTCGACAAAGCTAATTGAATCAAATGAAAGTCAAAAACATTCCAAAAAAGCCTATTGAATCAAATGAAAGTCAAAAGCATTCTATAAAGCTAATTGAATCAAATGAAAGTCAAACACTTTCAAACAAAGCTAATTGAATCAAATGAAAGTCAAAGACATTCAAACAGAGTTAATTGAATCAAATGAAAGACAAACACATTCAAACAGAGCTAATTGAATCAAATGAAAGTCAAACACATTCAAATAGAGCTTTTTGAATCAAATTAAAGTCAAATATATTCAACAAAGCTAATTGAATCAAACGAAAGTCAAAAACATTTAAAAAAATCTAATTAAATCAAAAGAAAGTCAAACACATTCAGATAAAGCTATTTGAATCAAATGAAATTCAAATGCATTCTACAAATCTAATTGAATCAAATGAAAGTAAAAACCTCTAAAAAAATCAAATTAAATCAATAAAAGGTCAAACACATTCAAACAAAACTATTTGAATCAAATGAAAGTCAAAAGCATTCGATAAAGCTAATTGAATCAAATGAAAGTCAAACACTTTCAAACAAAGCTAATTGAATCAAATGAAAGTAAAACACATTCAAACAAACCTAATTGAATCAAATGAAAGTCAAAGACATTTAAACATAGCTAATTGAATCAAATAAAAGTCAAACACATTCAAACAAAGCTAATTGAATGAAATGTAAGTCAAACACATTCAAACAGAGCTTTTTGAATCAAATGAAAGTCAAATGCAATCAACAAAGCTAATTGAATCAAATGAAAGTCAAACACATTCAAACACAGCTATTTGAATCAAATGAAAGTCAAATGCTTTCGACAAAGCTAATTGAATCAAATGAAAGTCAAAAACATTCCAAAAAAGCCTATTGAATCAAATGAAAGTCAAAAGCATTCTATAAAGCTAATTGAATCAAATGAAAGACAAACACTTTCAAACAAAGCTAATTGAATCAAATGAAAGTCAAAGACATTCAAACAGAGCTAATTGAATCAAATGAAAGACAAACACATTCAAGCAGAGCTAATTGAATCAAATGAAAGTCAAACACATTCAAAATGAGCTTTTTAAATCAAATAAAGGTCAAATTCAATCTATAAAGCTAATTGAATCAATTGAAAGTTAAACACATTCAATCAAAGCTATTTGAATGAAATGTAAGTCAAACACATTCAAACAGAGCTTTTTGAATCAAATGAAAGTCAAATGCATTCAACAAAGCTAATTGAATCAAATTAAAGTCAAAAACATCCAAAAAACATAATTAAATCAAATGAAAGTCAATCACATTCAAACAAAGCTATTTGAATCAAATGAAAGTCAAATGCATTTTACAAAGCTAATTAAATCAAATGAAAGTCAAAAACATTCGAACATAGCCAATTGAATCAAATGAAAGTCAAACACATTCAAATAAACCTAATTGAATCAAATGAAGATCAAATGCAATCTACAAAGCTAATTGAATCAAATGAAAGTCAAACACATTGAAACAAAGCTAATTGGATAAAATTTAAGTCAAACACATTCAAATAGAGCTTTTTGAATCAAATGAAAGTGAAATGCATTCAACAAAGCTAATTGAATCAAACGACAGTCAAAAACATCTAAAAAAATCTAATTAAATCAAATGAAAGTAAAACACATTCGGATAAAGCTATTTGAATCAACTGAAAGTCAATTGCATTCTACAAATCTAATTGAATCAAATGAAAGTAAAAACATCTTAAAAATTCTAATTAAATCAATAAAAGGTCAAACACATTCAAACAAAACTATTTGAATCAAATGAAAGTCAATTGCATTCTATAAAGCTAATTGAATCAAATGAAAGTCAAACACATTCAAACAAAGCTAATTGAATCAAATGAAAGTAAAACACATTAAAACAAACCTAATTGAATCAAATGAAAGTCGAACACATTCAAACAGAGCTAATTGAATCAAATGAAAGTCAAACACATTCAAAGAGAGTTTTTTGAATCAAATGAAGGTCAAATGCAATCTGCAAAGCTAATCAAATCAAATAAAAGTCAAACACATTCAAACAAAGCTAATTGAATCAAATGTAAGTCAAATACATTAAAATAGAGCTTTTTGAATCAAATGAAAGTCAAATGCATTCAACAAAGCTCATTGAATCAAATGCAAAAACAACTAAAAAAATCTAATTAAATCAAATGAAAGTCAAACAGATTCAGACAAAGCTATTTGAATCAAATGAAAGTCAAATGAATTCTACAAATCTAATAGAATCAAATGAAAGTAAAAAACATTTGAACAAAGCCAATTGAATCAAATGAAAGTCAAAACCCATTCAAACAAACCTATCTGAATCAAATGAAAGTCAAACACATTCAAACAGTGCTAATTGAATAAAATGAAAGTCAAACACATTCAAAAAGAGCTTTTTGAATCAAATGAAGGTCAAATGCATTTAAGAAAGCTAATTAAATCAAATGAAAGTCAAACACATTCAAACAAAGCTAATTGAATCAAATGTAAGTCAAACACATTCAAATAGAGCTTTTTGAATCAAATGAAAGTCAAATGCATTCAACAAATCTAATTGAATCAAATGAAAGTAAAAAACATCTAAAAAAACCTAATTAAATCAAATGAAAGTCAAACACATTCAAACAAAGCTATTTGTATCAAATGAAAGTCAAATGCATTCTACAAAGCTAATTGAATCAAATGAAAGTCAAACACAATCAAACAAAGCTAATTGAATCAAATGTAAGTCAAACACATTCAAACAGGGCTTTTTTGAATCTAATGAAAGTCAAATGCATTTAACAAAGCTAATTGAATCAAATGATAGTCAAAAACATCTAAAAAAACCTAATTAAATCAAATGAAAGTCAAACACATTCAAACAAAGCTATTTGAATCAAGTCAAATGCATTCTACAAAGCTAATTGAATCAAATGGAAGTAAAAAATATTCGAACAAAGCCAAATGAATCCAATGAAAGTCAAACACATTCTAACAAAGCTTTTTGAATCAAATGAAAGTCAAATGCATTCAACAAAGCTAATTGAATCAAATAAAAGTGAAAAATATGTAAAAAAATCTAATTAAATCAAATGAAAGTCAAACACAATAAAAAAAAGCTAATTAAATCAAATGAAAGTCAAACACATTCAAACAAAGCTATTTGAATTAACTGAAAGTCAAATGCAATCTACAAAGCTAATTGAATCAAATGAAAGTTAAACGCATTCAAACAAACCTAATAGAATCAAATGAAAGACGAACACATTCAAACAGAGCTAATTGAATCAAATGAAAGTCAAATGCATTCTATAAAGCTAATTGAATCAAATGAAAGTCAAACACATTTAAACAAAGCTAATTGAATCAAATTATAGTAAAACACATTCAAACAAACCTAATAGAATCAAATGAAAGTCGAACACATTCAAACAGAGCTAATTGAATCAAATGAAAGTCAAACACATTCAAACACAGTTATTTGAATCAATTGTAAGTCAAATGCTTTCTACAAAGCTAATTGAATCAAATGAAAGTCAAAAACATTCCAAAATAGCCAATTGAATGAAATGAAAGTCAAACACATTCAAACAAACCTAATTGAATCAAATGAAAATCAAAGACATTCAAACAAAGCTAATTGAATCAAATGAAAGTCAAACACATTCAAACAAAGCAGATTAGATCAAATGTAAGTCAAACACATTCAAACAGAGCTTTTTGAATCAAATTAAAGTCAAATGCATTCAACAAAGCTAATTCAATCAAACGAAAGTCAAAAACATTTTAAAAAATCTAATTAAATCAAATGAAAGTCAAACACATTCAGACAAAGCTATTTGAATCAAATGAAATTCAAATGCATTCTACAAATCTAATTGAATCAAATGAAAGTAAAAACATCTAAAAAAATCAAATTAAATCAATAAAAGGTCAAACACATTCAAACAAAACTATTTGAATCAAATGAAAGTCAAAAGCATTCGATAAAGCTAATTGAATCAAATGAAAGTCAAACACTTTCAAACAAAGCTAATTGAATCAAATGAAAGTAAAACACATTCAAACAAACCTAATTGAATCAAATGAAAGTCAAAGACATTTAAACATAGCTAATTGAATCAAATAAAAGTCAAACACATTCAAACAAAGCTAATTGAATGAAATGTAAGTCAAACACATTCAAACAGAGCTTTTTTAATCAAATGAAAGTCAAATGCAATCAACAAAGCTAATTGAATCAAATGAAAGTCAAACACATTCAAACACAGCTATTTGAATCAAATGAAAGTCAAATGCTTTCGACAAAGCTAATTGAATCAAATGAAAGTCAAAAACATTCCAAAAAAGCCTATTGAATCAAATGAAAGTCAAAAGCATTCTATAAAGCTAATTGAATCAAATGAAAGTCAAACACTTTCAAACAAAGCTAATTGAATCAAATGAAAGTCAAAGACATTCAAACAGAGTTAATTGAATCAAATGAAAGACAAACACATTCAAACAGAGCTAATTGAATCAAATGAAAGTCAAACACATTCAAATAGAGCTTTTTGAATCAAATTAAAGTCAAATATATTCAACAAAGCTAATTGAATCAAACGAAAGTCAAAAACATTTAAAAAAATCTAATTAAATCAAAAGAAAGTCAAACACATTCAGATAAAGCTATTTGAATCAAATGAAATTCAAATGCATTCTACAAATCTAATTGAATCAAATGAAAGTAAAAACCTCTAAAAAAATCAAATTAAATCAATAAAAGGTCAAACACATTCAAACAAAACTATTTGAATCAAATGAAAGTCAAAAGCATTCGATAAAGCTAATTGAATCAAATGAAAGTCAAACACTTTCAAACAAAACTAATTGAATCAAATGAAAGTAAAACACATTCAAACAAACCTAATTGAATCAAATGAAAGTCAAAGACATTTAAACATAGCTAATTGAATCAAATAAAAGTCAAACACGTTCAAACAAAGCTAATTGAATGAAATGTAAGTCAAACACATTCAAACAGAGCTTTTTGAATCAAATGAAAGTCAAATGCAATCAACAAAGCTAATTGAATCAAATGAAAGTCAAACACATTCAAACACAGCTATTTGAATCAAATGAAAGTCAAATGCTTTCGACAAAGCTAATTGAATCAAATGAAAGTCAAAAACATTCCAAAAAAGCCTATTGAATCAAATGAAAGTCAAATGCATTCAACAAATCTAATTGAATCAAATGAAAGTAAAAAACATCTAAAAAAACCTAATTAAATCAAATGAAAGTCAAACACATTCAAACAAAGCTATTTGTATCAAATGAAAGTCAAATGCATTCTACAAAGCTAATTGAATCAAATGAAAGTCAAACACAATCAAACAAAGCTAATTGAATCAAATGTAAGTCAAACACATTCAAACAGAGCTTTTTTGAATCAAATGAAAGTCAAATGCATTTAACAAAGCTAATTGAATCAAATGATAGTCAAAAACATCTAAAAAAACCTAATTAAATCAAATGAAAGTCAAACACATTCAAACAAAGCTATTTGAATCAAGTCAAATGCATTCTACAAAGCTAATTGAATCAAATGGAAGTAAAAAATATTCGAACAAAGCCAAATGAATCCAATGAAAGTCAAACACATTCTAACAAAGCTTTTTGAATCAAATGAAAGTCAAATGCATTCAACAAAGCTAATTGAATCAAATAAAAGTGAAAAATATGTAAAAAAATCTAATTAAATCAAATGAAAGTCTAACACAATAAAAAAAAGCTAATTAAATCAAATGAAAGTCAAACACATTCAAACAAAGCTATTTGAATTAACTGAAAGTCAAATGCAATCTACAAAGCTAATTGAATCAAATGAAAGTTAAACGCATTCAAACAAACCTAATAGAATCAAATGAAAGACGAACACATTCAAACAGAGCTAATTGAATCAAATGAAAGTCAAATGCATTCTATAAAGCTAATTGAATCAAATGAAAGTCAAACACATTTAAACAAAGCTAATTGAATCAAATTATAGTAAAACACATTCAAACAAACCTAATAGAATCAAATGAAAGTCGAACACATTCAAACAGAGCTAATTGAATCAAATGAAAGTCAAACACATTCAAACACAGTTATTTGAATCAATTGTAAGTCAAATGCTTTCTACAAAGCTAATTGAATCAAATGAAAGTCAAAAACATTCCAAAATAGCCAATTGAATGAAATGAAAGTCAAACACATTCAAACAAACCTAATTGAATCAAATGAAAATCAAAGACATTCAAACAAAGCTAATTGAATCAAATGAAAGTCAAACACATTCAAACAAAGCAGATTAGATCAAATGTAAGTCAAACACATTCAAACAGAGCTTTTTGAATCAAATTAAAGTCAAATGCATTCAACAAAGCTAATTCAATCAAACGAAAGTCAAAAACATTTTAAAAAATCTAATTAAATCAAATGAAAGTCAAACACATTCAGACAAAGCTATTTGAATCAAATGAAATTCAAATGCATTCTACAAATCTAATTGAATCAAATGAAAGTAAAAACATCTAAAAAATTCAAATTAAATCAATAAAAGGTCAAACACATTCAAACAAAACTATTTGAATCAAATGAAAGTCAAAAGCATTCTATAAAGCTAATTGAATCAAATGAAAGTCAAACACTTTCAAACAAAGCTAATTGAATCAAATGAAAGTAAAACACATTCAAACAAACCTAATTGAATCAAATGAAAGTCAAAGACATTCAAACAGAGCTAATTGAATCAAATGAAAGTCAAACACATTCAAACAAAGCTAATTGAATCAAATGTAAGTCAAACACATTCAAACAGAGCTTTTTGAATCAAATGAAAGTCAAATGCATTCAACAAAGATAATTAAATCAAATGAAAGTAAAAAAAATCTAAAAAAACCTAATTAAATCAAATGAAAGTCAAACACATACAAACAAAGCTATTTGAATCAAATGAAAGTCAAATGCATTCTACAAATCTATTTGAATCAAATTGAAGTAAAAAACAATCGAACAAAGCCAATTGAATCCAATGAAAGTCAAACACATTCAAACAAAGCTTTTTGAATCAAATGAAAGTCAAATGCATTCAACAAAGCTAATTGAATCAAACGAAAGTCAAAAACATCTAAAAATATCTAATTAAATCAAATGAAAGTCAAACACAATAAAAAAAAGCTAATTAAATCAAATGAAAGTCAAACACATTCAAACAAAGCTATTTGAATTAAATAAAAGTCAAATGCAATCTACAAAGCTAATTGAATCAAATGAAATTTAAACACATTCAAACAAACCTAATAGAATCAAATGAAAGACGAACACATTCAAACAGAGCTAAATGAATCAAATGAAAGTCAAACCCATTCAAAAAGATCTTTTTGAATCAAATTAAGGTCAAATGCATTCTACAAAGCCAAATGAATCAAATGAAAGTCAAACACATTCAAACAAAGCTAATTGAATCAAATGAAAGACAAACACATTCAAACAGAGCTAATTGAATCAAATGAAAGTCAAACACATTCAAAATGAGCTTTTTGAATCAAATGAAGGTCAAATTTAATCTACTAAGCTAATTGAATCAATTGAAAGTTAAACACATTCAAACAAAGCTATTTGAATGAAATGTAAGTCAAACACATTCAAACAGAGCTTTTTGAATCAAATGAAAGTCAAAGACATTCAAACAAAGCTAATTGAATCAAATGAAAGTCAAACACATTCAAACAAAGCAGATTAGATCAAATGTAAGTCAAACACATTCAAACAGAGCTTTTTGAATCAAATTAAAGTCAAATGCATTCAACAAAGCTAATTCAATCAAACGAAAGTAAAAAACATTTAAAAAAATCTAATTAAATCAAATGAAAGTCAAACACATTCAGACAAAGCTATTTGAATCAAATGAAATTCAAATGCATTCTACAAATCTAATTGAATCAAATGAAAGTAAAAACATCTAAAAAATTCAAATTAAATCAATAAAAGGTCAAACACATTCAAACAAAACTATTTGAATCAAATGAAAGTCAAAAGCATTCTATAAAGCTAATTGAATCAAATGAAAGTCAAACACTTTCAAACAAAGCTAATTGAATCAAATGAAAGTAAAACACATTCAAACAAACCTAATTGAATCAAATGAAAGTCAAAGACATTCAAACAGAGCTAATTGAATCAAATGAAAGTCAAACTCATTCAAACAAAGCTAATTGAATCAAATGTAAGTCAAACACATTCAAACAGAGCTTTTTGAATCAAATGAAAGTCAAATGCATTCAACAAAGATAATTAAATCAAATGAAAGTAAAAAAAATCTAAAAAAACCTAATTAAATCAAATGAAAGTCAAACACATACAAACAAAGCTATTTGAATCAAATGAAAGTCAAATGCATTCTACAAATCTATTTGAATCAAATTGAAGTAAAAAACAATCGAACAAAGCCAATTGAATCCAATGAAAGTCAAACACATTCAAACAAAGCTTTTTGAATCAAATGAAAGTCAAATGCATTCAACAAAGCTAATTGAATCAAACGAAAGTCAAAAACATCTAAAAATATCAAATTAAATCAAATGAAAGTCAAACACAATAAAAAAAAGCTAATTAAATCAAATGAAAGTCAAATACATTCAAACAAAGCTATTTGAATTAAATAAAAGTCAAATGCAATCTACAAAGCTAATTGAATCAAATGAAATTTAAACACATTCAAACAAACCTAATAGAATCAAATGAAAGACGAACACATTCAAACAGAGCTAAATGAATCAAATGAAAGTCAAACCCATTCAAAAAGATCTTTTTGAATCAAATTAAGGTCAAATGCATTCTACAAAGCCAAATGAATCAAATGAAAGTCAAACACATTCAAACAAAGCTAATTGAATCAAATGAAAGACAAACACATTCAAACAGAGCTAATTGAATCAAATGAAAGTCAAACACATTCAAAATGAGCTTTTTGAATCAAATGAAGGTCAAATTTAATCTACTAAGCTAATTGAATCAATTGAAAGTTAAACACATTCAAACAAAGCTATTTGAATGAAATGTAAGTCAAACACATTCAAACAGAGCTTTTTGAATCAAATGAAAGTCAAAGACATTCAAACAAAGCTAATTGAATCAAATGAAAGTCTAACACATTCAAACAAAGCAGATTAGATCAAATGTAAGTCAAACACATTCAAACAAAGCTTTTTGAATCAAATTAAAGTCAAATGCATTCAACAAAGCTAATTCAATCAAACGAAAGTCAAAAACATTTAAAAAAATCTAATTAAATCAAATGAAAGTCAAACACATTCAGACAAAGCTATTTGAATCAAATGAAATTCAAATGCATTCTACAAATCTAATTGAATCAAATGAAAGTAAAAACATCTAAAAAATTCAAATTAAATCAATAAAAGGTCAAACACATTCAAACAAAACTATTTGAATCAAATGAAAGTCAAAAGCATTCTATAAAGCTAATTGAATCAAATGAAAGTCAAACACTTTCAAACAAAGCTAATTGAATCAAATGAAAGTAAAACACATTCAAACAAACCTAATTGAATCAAATGAAAGTCAAAGACATTCAAACAGAGCTAATTGAATCAAATGAAAGTCAAATGCATTCTATAAAGCTAATTGAATCAAATGAAAGTCAAACACATTCAAACAAAGCTAATTGAATCAAATGAAAGTAAAACACATTAAAACAAACCTAATTGAATCAAATGAAAGTCAAACACATTCAAACAGAGCTATTTGAATTAATTGAAAGTCAAATGCTTTCTACAAAGCTAATTGAATCAAATGAAAGTCAAAAACATTCCAAAAAAGCCAATTGAATCAAATGAAAGTCAAACACATTCAAACAAACCTAATTGAATCAAATGAAAGTCAAAGACATTCAAACAAAGCTTATTGAATCAAATGAAAGTCAAACTCATTCAAACAAAGCAGATTAGATCAAATGTAAGTCAAACACATTCAAACAGAGCTTTTTGAATCAAATTAAAGTCAAATGCATTCAACAAAGATAATTGAATCAAACGAAAGTCAAAAACATTTAAAAAAATCTGATTAAATCAAATGAAAGTCAAACACATTCAGACAAAGCTATTTGAATCAAATGAAATTCAAATGCATTCTACAAATCTAATTGAATCAAATGAAAGTAAAAACATCTAAAAAATTCAAATTAAATCAATAAAAGGTCAAACACATTCAAACAAAACTATTTGAATCAAATGAAAGTCAAAAGCATTCTATAAAGCTAATTGAATTAAATGAAAGTCAAACACTTTCAAACAAAGCTAATTGAATCAAATGAAAGTAAAACACATTCAAACAAACCTAATTGAATCAAATGAAAGTCAAAGACATTCAACCAGAGCTAATTGAATCAAATGAAAGTCAAACACATTCAAACAAAGCTAATTGAATCAAATGTAAGTCAAACACATTCAAACAGAGCTTTTTGAATCAAATGAAAGTCAAATGCATTCAACAAAGATAATTGAATAAAATGAAAGTCAAAAAAATCTAAAAAAACCTAATTAAATCAAATGAAAGTCAAACACATTCAAACAAAGCTATTTGAATCAAATGAAAGTCAAATGCATTCTACAAATCTATTTGAATCAAATTGAAGTAAAAAAAATCGAACAAAGCCAATTGAATCCAATGAAAGTCAAACTCATTCAAACAAAGCTTTTTGAATCAAATGAAAGTCAAATGCATTCAACAAAGCTAATTGAATCAAACGAAAGTCAAAAACATCTAAAAATATCTAATTAAATCAAATGAAAGTCAAACACAATAAAAAAAGCTAATTAAATCAAATGAAAGTCAAACACATTCAAACAAAGCTATTTGAATTAAATAAAAGTCAAATGCAATCTACAAATCTAATTGAATCAAATGAAATTTAAACACATTTAAACAAACCTAATAGAATCAAATGAAAGACGAACACATTCAAACAGAGCTAAATGAATCAAATGAAAGTCAAACCCATTCAAAAAGATGTTTTTGAATCAAATTAAGGTCAAATGCATTCTACAAAGCCAAATGAATCAAATGAAAGTCAAACACATTCAAACAAAGCAAATTGAATCAAATGAAAGACAAACACATTCAAACAGAGCTAATTGAATCAAATGAAAGTCAAACACATTCAAAATGAGCTTTTTGAATCAAATGAAGGTCAAATTTAATCTACTAAGCTAATTGAATCAATTGAAAGTTAAACACATTCAAACAAAGCTATTTGAATGAAATGTAAGTCAAACACATTCAAACAGAGCTTTTTGAATCAAATGAAAGTCAAATGCATTCAACAAAGCTAATTGAATCAAATTAAAGTAAAAAACATCCAAAAAACCTAATTAAATCAAATGAAAGTCAATCACATTCAGACAAAGCTATTAGAATCAAATGAAATTCAAATGCATTCTACAAAGCTAATTAAATCAAATGAAAGTCAAAAACATTCGAACAAAGCCAATTGAATCAAATGAAAGTCAAACACATTCAAACAAACCTAATTGAATCAAATGAAAGTCAAAATCATTCAAATTGAGCTAATTAAATAAAATAAAAGTCAAACACATTCAAAAAGAGCTTTTTGAATCAAATGAAGGTCAAACGCAATCTACAAAGCTAATTGAATCAAATGAAAGTCAAACACATTGAAACAAAGCTAATTGGATAAAATTTAAGTCAAACACATTCAAATAGAGCTTTTTGAATCAAATGAAAGTCAAATGCATTCAACAAAGCTAATTGAATCAAACAAAAGTCAAAAACATCTAAAAAAACCTAATTAAATCAAATGAAAGTCAAACACATTCAGACAAAGCTATTTGAATCAACTGAAAGTCAAATGCATTCTACAAATCTAATTGAATCAAATGAAAGTAAAAAACATCTAAAAAATTAAAATTAAATCAATAAAAGGTCAAACACATTTAAACAAAACTATTTGAATCAAATGAAAGTCAAATGCATTCTACAAATCTATTTGAATCAAATTGAAGTAAAAAACAATCGAACAAAGCCAATTGAATCCAATGAAAGTCAAACACATTCAAACAAAGCTTTTTGAATCAAATGAAAGTCAAATGCATTCAACAAAGCTAATTGAATCAAATGAAAGTCAAAAACATCTAAAAAAATCTAATTAAATCAAATGAAAGTCAAACACAATAAAAAAAAGCTAATTAAATCAAATGAAAGTCAAACACATTCAAACAAAGCTATTGATGCGGGAGCATTCAAGGTTTCCTTTCTTGGTCCGTTTCTTTAATGTTTCTTAGATTAGATTTTGGCTTACAAGTTTTTACCTTTCACTTGAAAGGGTTTTTCTTGTTTTAAGCGTTAGGATTTCTATTTTGATTAGGAATTGTTTTGGTCTAGTGAGTTCCTATTTGAATTAGGACTTGTCTTTAGCAAAAGAGAGTTCCTATTTGAATTAGGACTTGTCTTTAGCAAAAGAGAGTTCCTATTTGAATTAGGACTTGTTTTTAGCAAAGTAAGTTCCTAAGTGGATTAGGACTTGACTTTGGTGTTTAGGTTTTCTAGGTCAAATGGGATTCTAATTCAATTAGGATTAGTCTTCTAATTTGATTAGGTTTAGGATTAGTTTTGAGTCTATAAATAAAGGTTGTAAACTTCGAATTATACAAGTTTTGTTTTGTTGATTAAAGCTTTATTGCTTGTTAATTTGGAACGTTTCTTTCCAAGTTTTCTTTGTGTTTGACGAGTGAAGTTAAACATAAAAACCCTTAGATTAGGCGAGTGAAACCTGATTTAAGAGAGGTTAGATTAATTAGTGAGTGAAGCTAATTCAAACTATCCTCAAAAAAACCCCTAAATCACGAGATTAAGGTGAGTGAAGCCTTGAAATCAGATTTAGAACCCTTACGTGAAAACAAACGAGTGAAGCTTGTTTAAACCTAAGACCAAACGAATCAAGAAACGCATCATATGGTATCAGAGCTGTTGGTGTGATTATTGAGTCGTTATATCCTTGTTCTTGAGCAATCAAGAATCAATTCGTGCTAGTTTCTTGGTTCTTGTTCTTCTCGGCGCAGATCTGGACCAGTTGGAAGTTTTAGGTTACTGCGAACTATCTACTTGGTATTTTTCGGTGATTCTTTTTGGGTTGGATTCCTATTGGACTAAAATTATAGCCTGTAAAATTTCGTGGTCATTGGATAAGTGACGCAAAATCTACAGCAACAAACATTCGAGGGAAGATTATTGATTGTGCGCAAATATGGTGAGTAAATCAACGGAAACTCACTTGCTTGAACAAATGGCTGCTTTGATGGAACAAAATATTACCTTCATGAATCATATGAAGAGTCTTGAAGGGGAGATGTCCGAATTGAAGGCTAAGGCTTCGGGAGGTTCTATTGGTAGTGGTGTATACAAGAAGGATGAGGAGATAAAACTAAGTGATCTTCCAGAATTCGATGGTACTTTAGATCCAGAAGTTTATCTTGATTGGGAGCGACGAGTAGATCGAATTTTCTCTCACAAAGGTATTGATGATTATAAGTGCTTTACTTATGCTATTCTTAAATTGTCAAAGCTTGCATCTTTATGGTATGATAATTGTTAAATCAAGAGAGAAAGGGAAAAGAAAGAACGAATTAATTCATGGAATTTGTTGAAACAAAAATTGAGAAAACGCTTTGTTCCACGATCCTATAAGCAAGATTTGTTTCATAAATTCAATACTTTGCAACAAAATAATTTGAGTGTCGAAGATTATATTAAAGAATTTGAGAGATTGTCATTAGCTTGTGATTGTAAAGATGAGGAAGAACAAAAGATCTCTAAATTTCTTGTTGGCCTTAATATGGAAATTGGACATAAAGTTGAGTTGCAATCGTTCTTTACTTTTGATGAGGTTTGTGAGCTTGCTGTAAAGGTTAAAAGACAAATTAAAACTTCAAAGTTGAAATCTTTTCGACCTAATTATGCTCTAAAGGGTGAGACTTCAAAGGGTTTTGAAAAATCTGAAAATTGGGAAAAGAATAAAGGTGTTTCGGATTCCTTTAAATTTGATGCTCAAGGTAAAAATCAAAGAGTTGATAAAGATGAGATCAAATGTTTCAAGTGTCAAGGTAGAGGTCACTACAAGTCCGAGTGTCCTAATAGAAGGGTCATGACATTGACAAGATACCAAGCCTTAGAAGGGGAGGATGCTAAAACCGCTTTACTTCTAAAAGAGCAACGTGAAGAAGAGGAGAATGAATATGACTTTGAGGAAGAGTGTGAAGAGCAACCATTGTGTGAGGCAGCCCCGGATCACAACACACTTGTTTTGAGAAAGATTCTCCATGCTCAATCTACTCCTTTGACTGATATGGCACAAAGGGAGAACTTGTTTCACACTAGATGCTTAGTGAATGGGCGTAGTTGTTCAGTTATTGTGGATAATGGTTCTTGTACTAATGCATGCTCTAAGAAGATGACGGATACATTGCAGCTTGAGACTAGGAACCATCCTAATCCTTACAAACTTAATTGGCTCACAAATGTTGGAGGAGTACATGTTTCGAAACAAGCATTGGTTTCTTTTACAATTGGTGAGTTTGAAGACAAAGTATGGTGTGATGTTGTTCCTATGGATGCATGTGCTTTGTTGCTAGGTCGTCCTTGGCAATTTGATCGTGATATGATCTATCTTGCAAAGAAGAATGTGGTTTCAGTTCTACATAAAGGGAAAAGGATTGGATTAAAACCTTTGCCTCCTAAATTCGAACCTATGCAACATGATGGCAGCAAGGTTATTTCTCTTTCTACTTATGATGAAGGTGGTTCAAGTAAAAGGAAGAAGAAAGACAAGCAGCAAGATAGAGTGCTTCAACTTGTTCGTAAGTCTCCATTTGAGATAGGTGACTATGTGTGGCTTTCTTTAAGTGCACAGAAGTTATACAACAACCGCAAAGACAAGCATGAATCCTTTGATGAAGGGCCTTTTAAAATCGTGCATAGGGAGAATTATGATACATTTCAAGTGCTACTTGGTGAAGGCGTTTGTGCTTCTCTTAGTGCAAAAGATCTCGTTCCTTGTTATGATGTAACTTGAGGACAAGTTCGTTTTCAAGAGGGGGAGTATGATGCGGGAGCATTCAAGGTTTCCTTTCTTGGTCCGTTTCTTTAATGTTTCTTAGATTAGATTTTGGCTTACAAGTTTTTACCTTTCACTTGAAAGGGTTTTTCTTGTTTTAAGCGTTAGGATTTCTATTTTGATTAGGAATTGTTTTGGTCTAGTGAGTTCCTATTTGAATTAGGACTTGTCTTTAGCAAAAGAGAGTTCCTATTTGAATTAGGACTTGTCTTTAGCAAAAGAGAGTTCCTATTTGAATTAGGACTTGTTTTTAGCAAAGTAAGTTCCTAAGTGGATTAGGACTTGACTTTGGTGTTTAGGTTTTCTAGGTCAAATGGGATTCTAATTCAATTAGGATTAGTCTTCTAATTTGATTAGGTTTAGGATTAGTTTTGAGTCTATAAATAAAGGTTGTAAACTTCGAATTATACAAGTTTTGTTTTGTTGATTAAAGCTTTATTGCTTGTTAATTTGGAACGTTTCTTTCCAAGTTTTCTTTGTGTTTGACGAGTGAAGTTAAACATAAAAACCCTTAGATTAGGCGAGTGAAACCTGATTTAAGAGAGGTTAGATTAATTAGTGAGTGAAGCTAATTCAAACTATCCTCAAAAAAACCCCTAAATCACGAGATTAAGGTGAGTGAAGCCTTGAAATCAGATTTAGAACCCTTACGTGAAAACAAACGAGTGAAGCTTGTTTAAACCTAAGACCAAACGAATCAAGAAACGCATCATATGGTATCAGAGCTGTTGGTGTGATTATTGAGTCGTTATATCCTTGTTCTTGAGCAATCAAGAATCAATTCGTGCTAGTTTCTTGGTTCTTGTTCTTCTCGGCGCAGATCTGGACCAGTTGGAAGTTTTAGGTTACTGCGAACTATCTACTTGGTATTTTTCGGTGATTCTTTTTGGGTTGGATTCCTATTGGACTAAAATTATAGCCTGTAAAATTTCGTGGTCATTGGATAAGTGACGCAAAATCTACAGCAACAAACATTCGAGGGAAGATTATTGATTGTGCGCAAATATGGTGAGTAAATCAACGGAAACTCACTTGCTTGAACAAATGGCTGCTTTGATGGAACAAAATATTACCTTCATGAATCATATGAAGAGTCTTGAAGGGGAGATGTCCGAATTGAAGGCTAAGGCTTCGGGAGGTTCTATTGGTAGTGGTGTATACAAGAAGGATGAGGAGATAAAACTAAGTGATCTTCCAGAATTCGATGGTACTTTAGATCCAGAAGTTTATCTTGATTGGGAGCGACGAGTAGATCGAATTTTCTCTCACAAAGGTATTGATGATTATAAGTGCTTTACTTATGCTATTCTTAAATTGTCAAAGCTTGCATCTTTATGGTATGATAATTGTTAAATCAAGAGAGAAAGGGAAAAGAAAGAACGAATTAATTCATGGAATTTGTTGAAACAAAAATTGAGAAAACGCTTTGTTCCACGATCCTATAAGCAAGATTTGTTTCATAAATTCAATACTTTGCAACAAAATAATTTGAGTGTCGAAGATTATATTAAAGAATTTGAGAGATTGTCATTAGCTTGTGATTGTAAAGATGAGGAAGAACAAAAGATCTCTAAATTTCTTGTTGGCCTTAATATGGAAATTGGACATAAAGTTGAGTTGCAATCGTTCTTTACTTTTGATGAGGTTTGTGAGCTTGCTGTAAAGGTTAAAAGACAAATTAAAACTTCAAAGTTGAAATCTTTTCGACCTAATTATGCTCTAAAGGGTGAGACTTCAAAGGGTTTTGAAAAATCTGAAAATTGGGAAAAGAATAAAGGTGTTTCGGATTCCTTTAAATTTGATGCTCAAGGTAAAAATCAAAGAGTTGATAAAGATGAGATCAAATGTTTCAAGTGTCAAGGTAGAGGTCACTACAAGTCCGAGTGTCCTAATAGAAGGGTCATGACATTGACAAGATACCAAGCCTTAGAAGGGGAGGATGCTAAAACCGCTTTACTTCTAAAAGAGCAACGTGAAGAAGAGGAGAATGAATATGACTTTGAGGAAGAGTGTGAAGAGCAACCATTGTGTGAGGCAGCCCCGGATCACAACACACTTGTTTTGAGAAAGATTCTCCATGCTCAATCTACTCCTTTGACTGATATGGCACAAAGGGAGAACTTGTTTCACACTAGATGCTTAGTGAATGGGCGTAGTTGTTCAGTTATTGTGGATAATGGTTCTTGTACTAATGCATGCTCTAAGAAGATGACGGATACATTGCAGCTTGAGACTAGGAACCATCCTAATCCTTACAAACTTAATTGGCTCACAAATGTTGGAGGAGTACATGTTTCGAAACAAGCATTGGTTTCTTTTACAATTGGTGAGTTTGAAGACAAAGTATGGTGTGATGTTGTTCCTATGGATGCATGTGCTTTGTTGCTAGGTCGTCCTTGGCAATTTGATCGTGATATGATCTATCTTGCAAAGAAGAATGTGGTTTCAGTTCTACATAAAGGGAAAAGGATTGGATTAAAACCTTTGCCTCCTAAATTCGAACCTATGCAACATGATGGCAGCAAGGTTATTTCTCTTTCTACTTATGATGAAGGTGGTTCAAGTAAAAGGAAGAAGAAAGACAAGCAGCAAGATAGAGTGCTTCAACTTGTTCGTAAGTCTCCATTTGAGATAGGTGACTATGTGTGGCTTTCTTTAAGTGCACAGAAGTTATACAACAACCGCAAAGACAAGCATGAATCCTTTGATGAAGGGCCTTTTAAAATCGTGCATAGGGAGAATTATGATACATTTCAAGTGCTACTTGGTGAAGGCGTTTGTGCTTCTCTTAGTGCAAAAGATCTCGTTCCTTGTTATGATGTAACTTGAGGACAAGTTCGTTTTCAAGAGGGGGAGTATGATGCGGGAGCATTCAAGGTTTCCTTTCTTGGTCCGTTTCTTTAATGTTTCTTAGATTAGATTTTGGCTTACAAGTTTTTACCTTTCACTTGAAAGGGTTTTTCTTGTTTTAAGCGTTAGGATTTCTATTTTGATTAGGAATTGTTTTGGTCTAGTGAGTTCCTATTTGAATTAGGACTTGTCTTTAGCAAAAGAGAGTTCCTATTTGAATTAGGACTTGTCTTTAGCAAAAGAGAGTTCCTATTTGAATTAGGACTTGTTTTTAGCAAAGTAAGTTCCTAAGTGGATTAGGACTTGACTTTGGTGTTTAGGTTTTCTAGGTCAAATGGGATTCTAATTCAATTAGGATTAGTCTTCTAATTTGATTAGGTTTAGGATTAGTTTTGAGTCTATAAATAAAGGTTGTAAACTTCGAATTATACAAGTTTTGTTTTGTTGATTAAAGCTTTATTGCTTGTTAATTTGGAACGTTTCTTTCCAAGTTTTCTTTGTGTTTGACGAGTGAAGTTAAACATAAAAACCCTTAGATTAGGCGAGTGAAACCTGATTTAAGAGAGGTTAGATTAATTAGTGAGTGAAGCTAATTCAAACTATCCTCAAAAAAACCCCTAAATCACGAGATTAAGGTGAGTGAAGCCTTGAAATCAGATTTAGAACCCTTACGTGAAAACAAACGAGTGAAGCTTGTTTAAACCTAAGACCAAACGAATCAAGAAACGCATCATATGGTATCAGAGCTGTTGGTGTGATTATTGAGTCGTTATATCCTTGTTCTTGAGCAATCAAGAATCAATTCGTGCTAGTTTCTTGGTTCTTGTTCTTCTCGGCGCAGATCTGGACCAGTTGGAAGTTTTAGGTTACTGCGAACTATCTACTTGGTATTTTTCGGTGATTCTTTTTGGGTTGGATTCCTATTGGACTAAAATTATAGCCTGTAAAATTTCGTGGTCATTGGATAAGTGACGCAAAATCTACAGCAACAAACATTCGAGGGAAGATTATTGATTGTGCGCAAATATGGTGAGTAAATCAACGGAAACTCACTTGCTTGAACAAATGGCTGCTTTGATGGAACAAAATATTACCTTCATGAATCATATGAAGAGTCTTGAAGGGGAGATGTCCGAATTGAAGGCTAAGGCTTCGGGAGGTTCTATTGGTAGTGGTGTATACAAGAAGGATGAGGAGATAAAACTAAGTGATCTTCCAGAATTCGATGGTACTTTAGATCCAGAAGTTTATCTTGATTGGGAGCGACGAGTAGATCGAATTTTCTCTCACAAAGGTATTGATGATTATAAGTGCTTTACTTATGCTATTCTTAAATTGTCAAAGCTTGCATCTTTATGGTATGATAATTGTTAAATCAAGAGAGAAAGGGAAAAGAAAGAACGAATTAATTCATGGAATTTGTTGAAACAAAAATTGAGAAAACGCTTTGTTCCACGATCCTATAAGCAAGATTTGTTTCATAAATTCAATACTTTGCAACAAAATAATTTGAGTGTCGAAGATTATATTAAAGAATTTGAGAGATTGTCATTAGCTTGTGATTGTAAAGATGAGGAAGAACAAAAGATCTCTAAATTTCTTGTTGGCCTTAATATGGAAATTGGACATAAAGTTGAGTTGCAATCGTTCTTTACTTTTGATGAGGTTTGTGAGCTTGCTGTAAAGGTTGAAAGACAAATTAAAACTTCAAAGTTGAAATCTTTTCGACCTAATTATGCTCTAAAGGGTGAGACTTCAAAGGGTTTTGAAAAATCTGAAAATTGGGAAAAGAATAAAGGTGTTTCGGATTCCTTTAAATTTGATGCTCAAGGTAAAAATCAAAGAGTTGATAAAGATGGGATCAAATGTTTCAAGTGTCAAGGTAGAGGTCACTACAAGTCCGAGTGTCCTAATAGAAGGGTCATGACATTGACAAGATACCAAGCCTTAGAAGGGGAGGATGCTAAAACCGCTTTACTTCTAAAAGAGCAACGTGAAGAAGAGGAGAATGAATATGACTTTGAGGAAGAGTGTGAAGAGCAACCATTGTGTGAGGCAGCCCCGGATCACAACACACTTGTTTTGAGAAAGATTCTCCATGCTCAATCTACTCCTTTGACTGATATGGCACAAAGGGAGAACTTGTTTCACACTAGATGCTTAGTGAATGGGCGTAGTTGTTCAGTTATTGTGGATAATGGTTCTTGTACTAATGCATGCTCTAAGAAGATGACGGATACATTGCAGCTTGAGACTAGGAACCATCCTAATCCTTACAAACTTAATTGGCTCACAAATGTTGGAGGAGTACATGTTTCGAAACAAGCATTGGTTTCTTTTACAATTGGTGAGTTTGAAGACAAAGTATGGTGTGATGTTGTTCCTATGGATGCATGTGCTTTGTTGCTAGGTCGTCCTTGGCAATTTGATCGTGATATGATCTATCTTGCAAAGAAGAATGTGGTTTCAGTTCTACATAAAGGGAAAAGGATTGGATTAAAACCTTTGCCTCCTAAATTCGAACCTATGCAACATGATGGCAGCAAGGTTATTTCTCTTTCTACTTATGATGAAGGTGGTTCAAGTAAAAGGAAGAAGAAAGACAAGCAGCAAGATAGAGTGCTTCAACTTGTTCGTAAGTCTCCATTTGAGATAGGTGACTATGTGTGGCTTTCTTTAAGTGCACAGAAGTTATACAACAACCGCAAAGACAAGCATGAATCCTTTGATGAAGGGCCTTTTAAAATCGTGCATAGGGAGAATTATGATACATTTCAAGTGCTACTTGGTGAAGGCGTTTGTGCTTCTCTTAGTGCAAAAGATCTCGTTCCTTGTTATGATGTAACTTGAGGACAAGTTCGTTTTCAAGAGGGGGAGTATGATGCGGGAGCATTCAAGGTTTCCTTTCTTGGTCCGTTTCTTTAATGTTTCTTAGATTAGATTTTGGCTTACAAGTTTTTACCTTTCACTTGAAAGGGTTTTTCTTGTTTTAAGCGTTAGGATTTCTATTTTGATTAGGAATTGTTTTGGTCTAGTGAGTTCCTATTTGAATTAGGACTTGTCTTTAGCAAAAGAGAGTTCCTATTTGAATTAGGACTTGTCTTTAGCAAAAGAGAGTTCCTATTTGAATTAGGACTTGTTTTTAGCAAAGTAAGTTCCTAAGTGGATTAGGACTTGACTTTGGTGTTTAGGTTTTCTAGGTCAAATGGGATTCTAATTCAATTAGGATTAGTCTTCTAATTTGATTAGGTTTAGGATTAGTTTTGAGTCTATAAATAAAGGTTGTAAACTTCGAATTATACAAGTTTTGTTTTGTTGATTAAAGCTTTATTGCTTGTTAATTTGGAACGTTTCTTTCCAAGTTTTCTTTGTGTTTGACGAGTGAAGTTAGACATAAAAACCCTTAGATTAGGCGAGTGAAACCTGATTTAAGAGAGGTTAGATTAATTAGTGAGTGAAGCTAATTCAAACTATCCTCAAAAAAACCCCTAAATCACGAGATTAAGGTGAGTGAAGCCTTGAAATCAGATTTAGAACCCTTAGGTGAAAACAAACGAGTGAAGCTTGTTTAAACCTAAGACCAAACGAATCAAGAAACGCATCAGCTATTTGAATTAAATGAAAGTCAAATGCAATTAACAAAGCTAATTGAATCAAATGAAATTCAAACACATTTAAACAAAGCTAATTGAATCAAATTATAGTAAAACACATTCAAACAAACCTAATAGAATCAAATGAAAGTCAAACACATTCAAACAGAGCTAATTGAATGAAATGAAAGTCAAACACATTCAAACACAGCTATTTGAATCAATTGAAAGTCAAATGCTTTCTACAAAGCTAATTAAATCAAATGAAAGTCAAAAACATTCGAACAAAGCCAATTGAACCAAATGAAAGTCAAACACATTCAAACAAACCTAATTGAATCAAATGAAAGTCAAAATCATTCAAACAGAGCTAATTAAATAAAATGAAAGTCAAAAACATTAAAAAAGAGCTTTTTGAATCAAATGAAGGTCAAACGCAATCTACAAAGCTAATTGAATCAAATGAAAGTCAAACACATTGAAACAAAGCTAATTGGATAAAATTTATGTCAAACACATTCAAATAGAGCTTTTTGAATCAAATGAAAGTCAAATGCATTCAACAAAGCTAATTGAATCAAACGAAAGTCAAAAACATCTAAAAAAATCTAATTAAATCAAATGAAAGTCAAACACATTCAGACAAAGCTATTTGAATCAACTGAAAGTCAAATGCATTCTACAAATCTAATTGAATCAAATGAAAGTAAAAAACATCTAAAAAATTCAAATTAAATCAATAAAAGGCCAAACGCATTTAAACAAAACTATTTGAATCAAATGAAAGTCAAATGCATTCTATAAAGCTAATTGAATCAAATGAAAGTCAAACACATTGAAACAAAGCTAATTGAATCAAATGCAAGTAAAACACATTAAAACAAACCTAATTGAATCAAATGAAAGTCAAACACATTCAAATAGAGCTAATTGAATCAAATGAAAGTCAAACACATTCAAAAAGAGTTTTTTGAATCAAATGAAGGTCAAATGCAATCTGCAAAGCTAATCAAATCAAATGAAAGTCAAACACATTCAAACAAAGCTAATTGAATCAAATGTAAGTCAAATACATTAAAACAGAGCTTTTTGAATCAAATGAAAGTCAAATGCATTCAACAAAGCTCATTGAATCAAATGAAAGTCAAAAACAACTAAAAAAATCTAATTAAATCAAATGAAAGTCAAACACTTTCAGACAAAGCTATTTGAATCAAATGAAAGTCAAATGCATTCTACAAATCTAATTGAATCAAATGAAAGTAAAAAACATTTGAACAAAGCCAATTGAATCAAATGAAAGTCAAACACATTCAAACAAACCTATCTGAATCAAATGAAAGTCAAACACATTCAAACAGTGCTAATTGAATAAAATGAAAGTCAAACACATTCAAAAAGAGCTTTTTGAATCAAATGAAGGTCAAATGCATTTAAGAAAGCTAATTGAATCAAATGATAGTCAAACACATTCAAATAAAGCTAATTGAATCAAATGTAAGTCAAACACATTCAAGTAGAGCTTTTTGAATCAAATGAAAGTCAAATGCATTCAACAAATCTAATTGAATCAAATGAAAGTAAAAAACATTTGAACAAAGCCAATTGAATCAAATAAAAGTCAAACATATTCAAACAAACCTATCTGAATCAAATGAAAGTCAAACACATTCAAACAGTGCTAATTGAATAAAATGAAAGTCAAACACATTCAAAAAGAGCTTTTTGAATCAAATGAAGCTCAAATGCATTTAAGAAAGCTAATTGAATCAAATGAAAGTCAAACACATTCAAACAAAGCTAATTGAATCAAATGTAAGTCAAACACATTCAAATAGAGCTTTTTGAATCAAATGTAAGTCAAATGCATTCAACAAATCTAATTGAATCAAATGAAAGTCAAAAACATCTAAAAAAACCTAATTAAATCAAATGAAAGTCAAACACATTCAAACAAAGCTATTTGTATCAAATGAAAGTCAAATGCATTCTACAAAGCTAATTGAATCAAATGAAAGTCAAACACATTCAAACAAAGCTAATTGAATCAAATGTAAGTCAAACACTTTCAAACAGAGCTTTTTGAATCAAATAAAACTCAAATGCATTCAACAAAGTTAATTGAATCAAACGAAAGTCAAAAACATCTAAAAAAATCTAACTAAATCAAATGAAAGTCAAACACATTCAGACAAAGCTATTTGAATCAAATGAAAGTCAAATGCATTCTACAAATCTAATTGACTCAAATGAAAGTAAAAAACATCTAAAAAATTCAAATTAAATCAATAAAAGGTCAAACACATTCAAACAAAACTATTTGAATCAAGTGAAAGTCAAAAGCATTCTATAAAGCTAATTGAATCAAATGAAAGTCAAACACATTCAAACAAAGCTAATTGAATCAAATGAAAGTAAAACACATTCAAACAAACCTAATTGAATCAAATAAAAGTCAAAGATATTCAAACAGAGCTAATTGAATCAAATGAAAGTCAAACAAAGCTAATTGAATCAAATGTAAGTCAAACACATTCAAACAGAGCTTTTTGAATCAAATGAAAATCAAATGCATTTAACAAAGCTAATTGAATCAAACGAAAGTCAAAAACATCTAAAAAAACATAATTAAATCAAATGAAAGTCAAACACATTCAAACAAAGCTATTTGAATCAAATGAAAGTCAAATGCATTCTACAAAGCTAATTGACTCAAATGAAAGTAAAAAACATCTAAAAAATTCAAATTAAATCAATAAAAGGTCAAACACATTCAAACAAAACTATTTGAATCAATGATGTGTAAACAAGATGAGAAACCTTGTTACGACAATGATAAGTTTAACAGAAGGTCAAATGACTTTAAGTTTCAATTGTCAAGAGATCAGTTTAGTTAGGGGAACTCTCACCCTAAGCTAAGGATATAGCAAAGAGGAACTCTCACTCGTTTGCTTGGGATAGTTTAGATAAGGGAACTCTCACCAAATCGTAAACTACAAGTTTTAATCTTGGGAACTCTCACCAAAACTAACACTCTTCAAATTCGGATACTCAAATTTGGAAAACAAAGTGAACTAAACATAAGTCACTTCAATTATCAAAACACACGTTTTGGGCAAATAATCTTGGATTGTTTTTCATTCATTCAAAGTATGCTATTTATAGCATCAATACAACCTTTTCACTTGCCTTCTTTAATTAACAAAATGAAATAAACAAAAAGAAATTAACTAAGGAAATAAGTGGTAAATACACGTCCCACTTTACTCCATTACAAACATAATTAAACTAATTAAAAGAACTAAAGACTAGGCTTAAAACAAGGGAAAATGATTAGTCAAAATAGTATCCAAAGAGCATCTTCAACGGCCAACCACTCTTCAAGCTTGTAACTCCCATTTCAATGCCTTGATTCACGCCTTTTATTCAAGTTTTGTAACTCCCATTTTAATGCCTTTATTCCAGCAACAATTCCCACACATAACCCCCGAATAATGAGGTGCAATGTTCAGCCAACAAACCCCTTAATTCACGCCCAACAAGTGCCATGAAATACGCCAAACCGCCTCCAATTCAGCTTGTAACCGACGCCCATTAAAACGTGCATTTGGAGCTTGGAAAACCGTCACTTGCTAGATACTTTCTACAAGGTTAATTACACTAAGTGAAGTGCAACCCCTTGTAAAAACTTCCGGACTAAAACCGTGCAAAGGATTAAGGAATGACTTGGACAGAAATAACTCCTTTGCATTGCCTTGAACTTGGACCTCAAGGCCTTGACCACTTGAACGACCACTTGGACCATCTTGAGCTTTAGAGCTTTGACCATATTGGTCATCCTCCTCTTCTTCAAAAGGAATTGCCCTCAATTCGTCATCATCAAAGTAAGGAGCAAGATCCCCAACGTTGAATGTGCTTGATACACCAAATTGGCCCTTTGACAAGTAGAACAACGACTAACCACATGATGAACCGTGGCTAACATTTTCGGCCAATAAAAGTGAGCTTGAAGAAGCTCCATTGTTTTTTGAATCCCCACGTGACCAGCTAGACCTCCTCCATGAGCCTCATGAATCAACAAGCTTCTAATTGGACACTTAGGAATGCATAATCGATTTCCCTTAAAAAGAAAGCCATCATGTAAGGAAAATAAGTCATATACTCCATGAACACACTTCGGTATTATTCCATTGAAATCGCCATCTTCCTTGTAGTACTCTTTGATCAAATCAAACCCAAGGACCTTTGCTTCGACAACTCCAAGCAAATTATGCCTCCTAGATAAGGCATCCGCAACAACATTAGCCTTTCCACTCTTGTATTTAGAGGAAAAGTTAAATGTCTGCAAGAATTCAACCCACTTAGCATGTCTTGAATTCAACTTCTTTTGGCCATGGATGAACCTTAAAGATTCATGGTCCGAATGCAATATGAACGGTTGTGGCCTCTAGTAATGTGACCAATGATCTAGAGCTCGTACCATAGCATAGAACTCTTTATCATACGTGGAATAATTCAGCTTGCCTTGACTCAACTTTTCACTGAAATAAGCAATTGGACGCCCTTCTTGAATCAAAACGGCTCCAATCCCCTTCCCACTTGCGTCACATTCCACTTCAAATGGCTTGGAAAAATCAGGGAGTGCAAGAATAGGGGTATTGCACATTTTCTCCTTGACTTCTTCAAAGGCCTTTTGAGCTTGTGTAGTCCACTCAAACGTCCCCTTCTTAGTACACTCAGTTATAGGAGCCATGAGTGTGCTAAAATTCTTGATAAATCTTCTATAGAAAGAAGCTAGGCCATGGAAAGAACGAACCTCCGTGAGTGTTTTCGGACTAGGCCACGATTGAATTGCTTCAACCTTGCAAGGATCCACTTTCACGCCATCACCTGAAACTATGTAACCAAGAAAAGTGACCTCATATAACATAAAATCACATTTTTCAAGTTTTCCATACAATTTTTGCGTTCTTAAAACAGAAAAAACTTGAAACAAATGATCTAAATGTTCATCCTCATTTTTAGAGTAAATAAGGATATCATCAAGGTACACCACCACGAACTTGCCAAGAAATGGCCTCAACACCTCGTTCATCAATCTCATGAATGTGCTAGGTGCATTGGTCAATCCAAACGGCATCACGAGCCATTCATACAACCCATGCTTTGTCTTGAATGCAGTCTTCCATTCATCACCTTCCCTCATACGAATTTGATGGTAACCACTCCGCAAATCAACTTTTGAGAACACGTTTGAACCACTCAATTCGTCCAACATATCATCAAGTCTTGGAATTGGAAACCTGTACTTGATAGTAATATTGTTAACAGCTCTACTATCAATACACATGCGCCAAGTACCATCCTTTTTAGGGACCAACAAAGCAGGAACCGCACATGGACTCATAGATTCACGCACATAGCCCATACCCATCAACTCTTCAATTTGTCTTTGCAACTCCTTAGTTTCTAAAGGGTTACATCTATAGGCAGGTTTATTTGGTAGAGGTGCGCCTGGAATGAGATCAATTTGATGCTCAATTCCTCTCAAGGGTGGTAATCCCTTAGGTAACTCATCAGGAAAAACATCCTCAAACTCCTTAATCAATTTTGCAAGTCTAGGATTTTGACTCACAAATTTTTCATGAATTTCTTTGGAGTATAACATGAATATCTCTCCCTCACCTTCAAACTCCCTCTCAAATTATTTACAAGATAATAAAGAAATTTGGGATTTTTGTGGTTGTGAAAACCGTGGGGGTGGTAAAGGGTGCAATTTCTTTTGTTTCCCTTGGTGAGTGATAGTGTAGGTGTTATGGTACCCATCATGAATAGATTTTTTATCAGATTGCCATGGTCTACCAAGAAGAATATGACAAGCATCCATTAAAACAACATCACACAATTGACTATCATGATATGAACCAATCGAAAAATTCACCATGCATTGCTTTCTAACCCCAGTACTAGCATTAGAATCTAACCAACTCAATTTGTAAGGATGTGGATGATTAGTGGTGGCAAGACCCAGTTTAGATACTAAAGTTTTCGACACAGTATTGGCCTCGCTACCCCCATCAATAATTAAGTCACATACCTCGTCACCAACTTTACATTTGGTGATGAAAATGTGTTGCCTTTGTGGCGCCAAAGGTTCCTCCACACGAGCTTGCAGTGCTCTTCTAACCACCAAGTCTGTTTTGTCCTCCATCTCAGGATAGCAATGATCCTCCTCCTCATCTTTTTCATGCGGGGTCACATCCTTCTCTTCTTCAGACTCAAATTCCTCCCAATTGATGCTTTGGGTGGCTATGAGTTTAACCTCTTGCATGGTTAAGGCTCTTGAATTAGGACAATCTTTTTTATAATGTCCTCTACCTCCACATTTGTAACATACAATGTCACTAAGCTTGAAGTCTTTCGTGTTCTTCTTAGGTGGCTCATTAGACTTGCTAAAAGAAGAACCCTCCTTCGAGGTGAAGGGTGGTTTACGTACCACTGGAGTAGTGGTAGGTGCTTTCTTCTTTTTCCTTTTAGCATCAAACTTTGTCACAAGTTTGCAAGCTTCCACAAACGTGAGGTTAGTGTAACCTTCAAGTTTGTCTTGTAACTCTTGATCCAACCCAGCTACAAAACGTCCCAACTTCAGCTCTTCATTTTCAGTCACCTCACACACAATGGCAAGCCTATCAAACTCTTTGATATAGTCTTCCACTGAGTCGCCATTTTGTTGCAGAGTACTCCACTTCACATACTGATCTTGCTTGTAATTGTGAGGAATGAAACGATCTCTCATTCTTTTCTTCAGCTTTTCCCAAGTGGAAATGTGAGCCTTACCCCTAAGGGTACGCCCCCTTTGTTCTCCTTGCAGCCAATTGTCACCATAGCCCTTCAGTTTGACTTTGGCTATCTTGTACTGTTGAATCGTCTCATGGATGTCCTTGTACTCAAAGTACCTTTCCAAGGATTTCTCCCACTCCAAGTATTTCTCTGGATCAAGTGTCCCATCAAAGGCAGGAACGTCCACTTTGAGACTCCTATCTTCCCTCCTAGGTGGAGGTTCTTCACCTTGATCTCTCCTATCTTGCTCGTTCATGAGCCTTGCCATCAAGGCAGCAAGGTTCCCTTGTAGATTGGCATTGGTTTCGGCCAACCTTTCCTAACTAGCAATGGATCGATTAAGAGCTTCCAAAGCTGTCCTCAAGTCTGGATTCTCTCCCATGGTATGTAGGTATTCGACCCCTTTGGAAAAATTTAAGAAAATTTTTCCCCTACCTGACGCGCCAAATGATGTGTAAACAAGATGAGAAACCTTGTTACGACAATGATAAGTTTAACAGAAGGTCAAATGACTTTAAGTTTCAATTGTCAAGAGATCAGTTTAGTTAGGGGAACTCTCACCCTAAGCTAAGGATATAGCAAAGAGGAACTCTCACTCGTTTGCTTGGGATAGTTTAGATAAGGGAACTCTCACCAAATCGTAAACTACAAGTTTTAATCTTGGGAACTCTCACCAAAACTAACACTCTTCAAATTCGAATACTCAAATTTGGAAAACAAAGTGAACTAAACACAAGTCACTTCAATTATCAAAACACACGTTTTGGGCAAATAATCTTGGATTGTTTTTCATTCATTCAAAGTATGCTATTTATAGCATCAATACAACCTTTTCACTTGCCTTCTTTAATTAACAAAATGAAATAAACAAAAAGAAATTAACTAAGGAAATAAGTGGTAAATACACGTCCCACTTTACTCCATTACAAACATAATTAAACTAATTAAAAGAACTAAAGACTAGGCTTAAAACAAGGGAAAATGATTAGTCAAAATAGTATCCAAAGAGCATCTTCAACGGCCAACCACTCTTCAAGCTTGTAACTCCCATTTCAATGCCTTGATTCACGCCTTTTATTCAAGTTTTGTAACTCCCATTTTAATGCCTTTATTCCAGCAACAATTCCCACACATAACCCCCGAATAATGAGGTGCAATGTTCAGCCAACAAACCCCTTAATTCACGCCCAACAAGTGCCATGAAATACGCCAAACCGCCTCCAATTCAGCTTGTAACCGACGCCCATTAAAACGTGCATTTGGAGCTTGGAAAACCGTCACTTGCTAGATACTTTCTACAAGGTTAATTACACTAAGTGAAGTGCAACCCCTTGTAAAAACTTCCGGACTAAAACCGTGCAAAGGATTAAGGAATGACTTGGACAGAAATAACTCCTTTGCATTGCCTTGAACTTGGACCTCAAGGCCTTGACCACTTGAACGACCACTTGGACCATCTTGAGCTTTAGAGCTTTGACCATATTGGTCAATCAAGTGAAAGTCAAAAGCATTCTATAAAGCTAATTGAATCAAATTAAAGTCAAACACATTCAAACAAAGCTAATTGAATCAAATGAAAGTAAAACACATTCAAACAAACCTAATTGAATCAAATGAAAGTCAAAGATATTCAAACAGAGCTAATTGAATCAAATGAAAGTCAAACAAAGCTAATTGAATCAAATGTAAGTGAAACACATTCAAACAGAGCTTTTTTGAATCAAATTAAGGTCAAATTCATTCTACAAAGCCAAATGAATCAAATGAAAGTCAAACACATTCAAACAAAGCTAATTGAATCAAATGAAAGTCAAACACATTCAAACAAAGCTATTTGAATCAAATGAAAGTCAAATGCATTCTACAAAGCTAATTGAATCAAATGGAAGTAAAAAACATTCGAACAAAGCCAAATGAATCCAATGAAAGTCAAACACATTCTAACAAAGCTTTCTGAATCAAATGAAAGTCAAATGCATTCAACAAAGCTAATTGAATCAAATAAATGTCAAAAATATGTAAAAAAATCTAATTAAATCAAATGAAAGTCAAACACAATAAAAAAAAGCTAATTAAATCAAATGAAAGTCAAATACATTCTAACAAAGCTATTTGAATTAAATGAAAGTCAAATGCAATCTACAAAGCTAATTGAATCAAATGAAAGTTAAACGCATTCAAACAAACCAGATAGAATCAAATGAAAGACGAACACATTCAAACAGAGCTAATTGAATCAAATTATAGTCAAACACATTCAAACAAACCTAATAGAATCAAATGAAAGTCAAACACATTCAAACAGAGCTAATTAAATCAAATGAAAGTCAAAGACATTCAAACAAAGCTAATTGAATCAAATGAAAGTCAAACACATTCAAACAAAGCAGATTAGATCAAATGTAAGTCAAACACATTCAAACAGAGCTTTTTGAATCAAATTAAAGTCAAATGCATTCAACAAAGCTAATTGAATCAAACGAAAGTTAAAAACATTTAAAAAAATCTAATTAAATCAAATGAAAGTCAAACACATTCAGACAAAGCTATTTGAATCAAATGAAATTCAAATGCATTCTACAAATCTAATTGAATCAAATGAAAGTAAAAACATCTAAAAAATTCAAATTAAATCAATAAAAGGTTAAACACATTCAAACAAAACTATTTGAATCAAATCAAAGTCAAAAGCATTCTATAAAGCTAATTGAATCAAATGAAAGTCAAACACTTTCAAACAAAGCTAATCGAATCAAATGAAAGTAAAACACATTCAAACAAACCTAATTGAATCAAATGAAAGTCAAAGACATTCAAACAGAGCTAATTGAATCAAATGAAAGTCAAACACATTCAAACAAAGCTAATTGAATCAAATGTAAGTCAAACACATTCAAACAGAGCTTTTTGAATCAAATGAAAGTCAAATGCATTCAACAAAGATAATTGAATCAAATGAAAGTCAAAAAAATCTAAAAAAACCTAATTAAATCAAATGAAAGTCAAACACTTTCAAACAAAGCTATTTGAATCAAATGAAAGTCAAATGCATTCTACAAATCTATTTGAATCAAATTGAAGTAAAAAACAATCGAACAAAGCCAATTGAATCCAATGAAAGTCAAACACATTCAAACAAAGCTTTTTGAATCAAATGAAAGTCAAATGCATTCAACAAAGCTAATTGAATCAAATGAAAGTCAAAAACATCTAAAAATATCTAATTAAATCAAATGAAAGTCAAACACAATAAAAAAAGCTAATTAAATCAAATGAAAGTCAAACACATTCAAACAAAGCTATTTGAATTAAATAAAAGTCAAACGCAATCTACAAAGCTAATTGAATCAAGTGAAATTTAAACACATTCAAACAAACCTAATAGAATTAAATGAAAGACGAACACATTCAAATAGAGCTAAATGAATCAAATGAAAGTCAAACCCATTCAAAAAGATCTTTTTGAATCAAATTAAGGTCAAATTCATTCTACAAAGCCAAATGAATCAAATGAAAGTCAAACACATTCAAACAAAGCTAATTGAATCAAATGAAAGACAAACACATTCAAACAGAGCTAATTGAATCAAATGAAAGTCAAACACATTCAAACACAGCTATTTGAATCAATTGATAGTCAAATGCTTTCTACAAAGCTAATTGAATCAAATGAAAGTCAAAAATATTCCAAAAAAGCCAATTGAATCAAATGAAAGTCAAACACATTCAAACAAACCTAATTGCATCAAATTAAAGTCAAAGACATTCAAACAAAGCTAATTGAATCAAATGAAAGTCAAACACATTCAAACAAAGCAGATTAGATCAAATGTAAGTCAAACACATTCAAACAGAGCTTTTTGAATCAAATTAAAGTCAAATGCATTCAACAAAGCTAATTCAATCAAACGAAAGTCAAAAACATTTAAAAAATCTAATTAAATCAAATGAAAGTCAAACACATTCAGACAAAGCTATTTGAATCAAATGAAATTCAAATGCATTCTACAAATCTAATTGAATCAAATGAAAGTAAAAACATCTAAAAAATTCAAATTAAATCAATAAAAGGTCAAACACATTCAAACAAAACTATTTGAATCAAATCAAAGTCAAAAGCATTCTATAAAGCTAATTGAATCAAATGAAAGTCAAACACTTTCAAACAAAGCTACTTGAATCAAATGAAAGTAAAACACATTCAAACAAACCTAATTGAATCAAATGAAAGTCAAAGACATTCAAACAGAGCTAATTGAATCAAATGAAAGTCAAACACATTCAAACAAAGCTAATTGAATCAAATGTAAGTCAAACACATTCAAACAGAGCTTTTTGAATCAAATGAAAGTCAAATGCATTCAACAAAGATAATTGAATCAAATGAAAGTCAAAAAAATCTAAAAAAACCTAATTAAATCAAATGAAAGTCAAGCACATTCAAACAAAGCTATTTGAATCAAATGAAAGTCAAATGCATTCTACAAATCTATTTGAATCAAATTGAAGTAAAAAACAATCGAACAAAGCCAATTGAATCCAATGAAAGTCAAACACATTCAAACAAAGCTTTTTGAATCAAATAAAAGTAAAATGCATTCAACAAAGCTAATTGAATCAAATGAAAGTCAAAAACATCTAAAAATATCTAATTAAATCAAATGAAAGTCAAACACAATAAAAAAAGCTAATTAAATCAAATGAAAGTCAAACACATTCAAACAAAGCTATTTGAATTAAATAAAAGTCAAACGCAATCTACAAAGCTAATTGAATCAAGTGAAATTTAAACACATTCAAACAAACCGAATAGAATTAAATGAAAGACGAACACATTCAAATAGAGCTAAATGAATCAAATGAAAGTCAAACCCATTCAAAAAGATCTTTTTGAATCAAATTAAGGTCAAATTCATTCTACAAAGCCAAATGAATCAAATGAAAGTCAAACACATTCAAACAAAGCTAATTGAATCAAATGAAAGACAAACACATTCAAACAGAGCTAATTGAATCAAATGAAAGTCAAACACATTCAAACACAGCTATTTGAATCAATTGATAGTCAAATGCTTTCTACAAAGCTAATTGAATCAAATGAAAGTCAAAAATATTCCAAAAAAGCCAATTGAATCAAATGAAAGTCAAACACATTCAAACAAACCTAATTGAATCAAATTAAAGTCAAAGACATTCAAACAAAGCTAATTGAATCAAATGAAAGTCAAACACATTCAAACAAAGCAGATTAGATCAAATGTAAGTCAAACACATTCAAACAGAGCTTTTTGAATCAAATTAAAGTCAAATGCATTCAACAAAGCTAATTCAATCAAACGAAAGTCAAAAACATTTAAAAAAATCTAATTAAATCAAATGAAAGTCAAACACATTCAGACAAAGCTATTTGAATCAAATGAAATTCAAATGCATTCTACAAATCTAATTGAATCAAATGAAAGTAAAAACATCTAAAAAATTCAAATTAAATCAATAAAAGGTCAAACACATTCAAACAAAACTATTTGAATCAAATCAAAGTCAAAAGCATTCTATAAAGCTAATTGAATCAAATGAAAGTCAAATACTTTCAAACAAAGCTACTTGAATCAAATGAAAGTAAAACACATTCAAACAAACCTAATTGAATCAAATGAAAGTCAAAGACATTCAAACAGAGCTAATTGAATCAAATGAAAGTCAAACACATTCAAACAAAGCTAAATGAATCAAATGAAAGTCAAACCCATTCAAAAAGATCTTTTTGAATCAAATTAAGGTCAAATTCATTCTACAAAGCCAAATGAATCAAATGAAAGTCAAACACATTCAAACAAAGCTAATTGAATCAAATGAAAGACAAACACATTCAAACAATGCTAATTGAATCAAATATAAGTCAAACACATTCAAACACAGCTATTTGAATCAATTGATAGTCAAATGCTTTCTACAAAGCTAATTGAATCAAATGAAAGTCAAAAACATTCCAAAAAAGCCAATTGAATCAAATGAAAGTCAAACACATTCAAACAAACCTAATTGAATCAAATGAAAGTCAAAGACATTCAAACAAAGCTAATTGAATCAAATGAAAGTCAAACTCATTCAAACAAAGCTGATTAGATCAAATGTAAGTCAAACCCATTCAAAAAGATCTTTTTGAATCAAATTAAGGTCAAATGCATTCTACAAAGCCAAATGAATCAAATGAAAGTCAAACACATTCAAACAAAGCTAATTGAATCAAATGATAGACAAACACATTCAAACAGAGCTAATTGAATCAAATGAAAGTCAAACACATTCAAAATGAGCTTTTTGAATCAAATGAAGGTCAAATTTAATCTACTAAGCTAATTGAATCAATTGAAAGTTAAACACATTCAAACAAAGCTATTTGAATGAAATGTAAGTCAAACACATTCAAACAGAGCTTTTTGAATCAAATGAAAGTCAAATGCATTCAACAAAGCTAATTGAATCAAATTAAAGTCAAAAACATCCAAAAAACTAATTAAATCAAATGAAAGTCAATCACATTCAGACAAAGCTATTTGAATCAAATGAAATTCAAATGCATTCTACAAAGCTAATTAAATCAAATGAAAGTCAAAAACATTCGAACAAAGCCAATTGAATCAAATGAAAGTCAAACATATTCAAACAAACCTAATTGAATCAAATGAAAGTCAAAATCATTCAAACAGAGCTAATTAAATAAAATGAAAGTCAAACACATTCAAAAAGAGCTTTTTGAATCAAATGAAGGTCAAACGCAATCTACAAAGCTAATTGAATCAAATGAAAGTCAAACACATTGAAACAAAGCTAATTGGATAAAATTTAAGTCAAACACATTCAAATAGAGCTTTTTGAATCAAATGAAAGTCAAATGCATTCAACAAAGCTAATTGAATCAAACGAAAGTCAAAAACATCTAAAAAAATCTAACTAAATCAAATGAAAGTCAAATACATTCAGACAAAGCTATTTGAATCAACTGAAAGTCAAATGCATTCTACAAATCTAATTGAATCAAATGAAAGTAAAAAACATCTAAAAAATTCAAATTAAATCAATAAAAGGTCAAACACATTTAAACAAAACTATTTGAATCAAATGAAAGTCAAATGCATTCTACAAATCTATTTGAATCAAATTGAAGTAAAAAACAATCGAACAAAGCCAATTGAATCCAATGAAAGTCAAACACATTCAAACAAAGCTTTTTGAATCAAATGAAAGTCAAATGCATTCAACAAAGCTAATTGAATCAAATGAAAGTCAAAAACATCTAAAAAAATCTAATTAAATCAAATGAAAGTCAAACACAATAAAAAAAAGCTAATTAAATCAAATGAAAGTCAAACACATTCAAACAAAGCTATTTGAATTAAATGAAAGTCAAATGCAATCTACAAAGCTAATTGAATCAAATGAAAGTCAAACACATTTAAAAAAAGCTAATTGAATCAAATGAAAGTAAAACACATTAAAACAAACCTAATTGAATCAAATGAAAGTCAAACACATTCAAATAGAGCTAATTGAATCAAATGAAAATCAAACACATTCAAAAAGAGTTTTTTGAATCAAATGAAGGTCAAATGCAATCTGCAAAGCTAATCAAATCAAATGAAAGTCAAACACATTCAAACAAAGCCAATTGAATCAAATGAAAGTAAAAAACATCTAAAAAATTCAAATTAAATCAAAAAGGTCAAGCACATTTAAACAAAACTATTTGAATCAAATGAAAGTCAAATGCATTCTATAAAGCTAATTGAATCAAATGAAAGTCAAACACATTCAAACAAAGCTAATTGAATCAAATGAAAGTAAAACACATTAAAACAAACCTAATTGAATCAAATGAAAGTCAAACACATTCAAATAGAGCTAATTGAATCAAATGAAAGTCAAACACATTCAAAAAGAGTTTTTTGAATCAAATGAAGGTCAAATGCAATCTGCAAAGCTAATCAAATCAAATGAAAGTCAAACACATTCAAACAAAGCTAATTGAATCAAATGTAAGTCAAATACATTAAAACAGAGCTTTTTGAATCAAATGAAAGTCAAATGCATTCAACAAAGCTCATTGAATCAAATGAAAGTCAAAAACAACTAAAAAAATCTAATTAAATCAAATGAAAGTCAAACATTTTCAGACAAAGCTATTTGAATCAAATGAAAGTCAAATGCATTCTACAAATCTAATTGAATCAAATGAAAGTAAAAACATTTGAACAAAGCCAATTGAATCAAATGAAAGTCAAACACATTCAAACAAACCTATCTGAATCAAATGAAAGTCAAACACATTCAAACAGTGCTAATTGAATAAAATGAAAGTCAAGCTCATTGAAAAAGAGCTTTTTGATTCAAATGAAGGTCAAATGCATTTAATAAAGCTAATTGAATCAAATGATAGTCAAACACATTCAAACAAAGCTAATTGAATCAAATGTAAGTCAAACACTGATGTGAATCAAGAGGGAAATTCTTTTAAAGAGCCAATCATATTGGTTTTAAGGCCAAAAGGGTTCGAGCTTGCAGTAAAGAATCAAGAATGGTTAACATGCGCAGCCATTGAAGAAGAAGTCAAGGACCAGTTGGGTTCCGACGACGGCAGCGGCGGCGACGCGCCGATCTGGGTGCCACGCGCCGGCTCCCTAGCTCCGGCCTGAGTCCAGCTACACGGCGGTGGGGCGCGTGTCGATGATGGCGGCGCGTGAGGTGGTGGTTCGGCGGCAGTACGAAAAGAAAGATTTTCCTAACTTAGTTTTTTCTAGAGTTTTTGCTTGCAAGTTTTTACCTTTCACTTGAAAGGGTTTTTCTTGGTTTAAGCAATTAGGTTTCTTCTTAATTTCTGTTATTTTAGTTTAAAATAATTTCTAAGTCAATTAGGAATTGTTTTAAGAAGTTTTAGGTTAATTAGAACTAGTCTTATTACTAGTTTCCTAGTTCCATTAGAATTGGTTTTCCTATTCTATCTAGGATACTTGAGGATCAAGGATAGGGTTTTATCCTAGTTTGATTAGACTTAGAATTCAGTAGCTTAGCCTATAAATAGTTTATTTTCGTGGGTCTTCAAGGGACACACAACCAGAAAATTCAATACAAGTTAATTGTTTGTTTTGCTTAATTGCTTACAAATTCTTTTGCTAATTTTCAATTCAAGGAGTTGTTTTGATAATTAGAACGTTCAATTCTTAGTTCTAGGAGTAGTCTAAGTTTTGTTCATCAAAGTACTTAGTTCCAGGAGTGGTCTAGGTAATTTGAGAGGCGTTGAATTCGTTCCAGGAGTGGTCGTTTTCAAAGTCATATCCGATCCGTTATTCTTAAGTTGTTCGATTTTCTTAGGGAATTCGAAGGGCTTGTGTTAATTGTGTGATTTTAGATTCTTTATTAGGTTAAGGGGTTTAAATCCACATCAAATTGGTATCAGATTTTAGGGGTTTTGATCGTTCAACAATTCGTTCATCAAATCGCACTTGTTCTCGGATAACCAGTTTTTCTGTCAACTTCAGAAGGCTCGTTCTCCTTCGTTACAAGGTCTTTTTAGGTGATTCTTTTTTTTATTTTGGGTGAAATTTTGTCCACTTTATGACTGTGAAATTTCAGTATTTTTCGAGTTTTTTTGCTATTAAACTGGACTGTTTTCCGCAACTGTGTCAGTTTTGGTCCGATTTGATACTTAGTGCTCTTTGTGTGCGATTTTCTTCCAAGTTGTGTTGCGATTTTTGAGGATTATTCCTGTGTGTTTTAGGGTCTTTTATGTCTGTTTTTTTCACATAATTATCGAGGAAGAGATCCGAAAATCTATGGATGAATTTGCAAAGTTACTTCAAGGTCATAAAAAGAAGAAAAAACATGAAGATGATAACGTAGATTTTTGCTTTGGTAACAAACATATGCTTATGGAGCGACTGAATTTACATGAAGAAATTATTTTTCAAGGTCAACAAGATAGTTTGTTTCATACTCGATGCAAAGTTGATGATAGAACTTGTAGGGTGATCATTGATAGTGGTTCGTGTACCAATGTAGCGTCTACAGAGATGGTTACTAAACTCCAACTTCCTACAAGAGATCATGAAAAACCATATAAGTTGGGTTGGCTAGATAATTCTATGGGTTTTCATGTAGAACAACAAGCTTTGGTGAATATCTCCATTGGAAATTACAAGGAAGAATTATGGTGCGATGTGATTCCTATGAGTGCTTGTCACGTTCTTTTAGGAAGACCATGGCAATTTGATCGACATGTTAAACATGATGGTGTGGCCAACACATATTCGGTCAAGGTGGGAAACAAGAGGTTCAAACTTATTCCTTTAACTATTATTCCATGCCGCGTTAAAGTTAAAGAGATGGAGGAAGATTGTCAAAAGGATAAGGAAGAGGAACATGTAGGTGCTAAAGAGCTCGAAGAAAAGGTGAGTGAAACAATTGATGTTCCAATTGTGTGTGACGTTGCTCAAGATCAGATTATTCATAATGATCTACCAATGGTGGTGTCGGAAAAGGTTTTTGATACTATTGAGGAGCCATTCGTGAATCAAGAAAATAATTTAATGGTTTCTTTAGAAGTGGTGGATTCATTGGGCATGAATAAAGAGAAGAAATTATTAGTCATGCATGAGAAAGAATTTATGAAGCCTAAAGTGTTCTTATGGTCAAATTCGAAGACCAAGGACCAAATTGAGAATTGGTTGTTTCTAAAATATTGCCTTGCTCGTGGTGATGTTGTTACATTGCTTAAAATTGTTAGCGTTGAGGTAATAGTTCTTTTGGCTTGTATTCGTCGAATTTGGATGGTTTCATGGAATTGTTCTCCTTACATGGATGATGCGAATTTGAGGACAAATTCTTTTGAAGAAGGGGAGAATGATGTGAATCAAGAGGGAAATTCTTTTAAAGAGCCAATCATATTGGTTTTAAGGCCAAAAGGGTTCGAGCTTGGAGTAAAGAATCAAGAATGGTTAACATGCGCAGCCATTGAAGAAGAAGTCAAGGACCAGTTGGGTTCCGACGACGGCAGCGGCGGCGACGCGCCGATCTGGGTGCCACGCGCCGGCTCCCTAGCTCCGGCCTGAGTCCAGCTACGCGGCGGTGGGGCGCGTGTCGATGATGGCGGCGCGTGAGGTGGTGGTTCGGCGGCAGTACGAAAAGAAAGATTTTCCTAACTTAGTTTTTTCTAGAGTTTTTGCTTGCAAGTTTTTACCTTTCACTTGAAAGGGTTTTTCTTGGTTTAAGCAATTAGGTTTCTTCTTAATTTCTGTTATTTTAGTTTAAAATAATTTCTAAGTCAATTAGGAATTGTTTTAAGAAGTTTTAGGTTAATTAGAACTAGTCTTATTACTAGTTTCCTAGTTCCATTAGAATTGGTTTTCCTATTCTATCTAGGATACTTGAGGATCAAGGATAGGGTTTTATCCTAGTTTTATTAGACTTAGAATTCAGTAGCTTAGCCTATAAATAGTTTATTTTCGTGGGTCTTCAAGGGACACACAACCAGAAAATTCAATACAAGTTAATTGTTTGTTTTGCTTAATTGCTTACAAATTCTTTTGCTAATTTTCAATTCAAGGAGTTGTTTTGATAATTAGAACGTTCAATTCTTAGTTCTAGGAGTAGTCTAAGTTTTGTTCATCAAAGTACTTAGTTCCAGGAGTGGTCTAGGTAATTTGAGAGGCGTTGAATTCGTTCCAGGAGTGGTCGTTTTCAAAGTCATATCCGATCCGTTATTCTTAAGTTGTTCGATTTTCTTAGGGAATTCGAAGGGCTTGTGTTAATTGTGTGATTTTAGATTCTTTATTAGGTTAAGGGGTTTAAATCCACATCAAACACATTCAAATAGAGCTTTTTGAATCAAATGAAAGTCAAATGCATTCAACAAATCTAATTGAATCAAATGAAAGTAAAAAACATTTGAACAAAGCCAATTGAATCAAATGAAAGTCAAACATATTCAAACAAACCTATCTGAATCAAATGAAAGTCAAACACGTTCAAACAGTGCTAATTGAATAAAATGAAAGTCAAACACATTCAAAAAGTGCTTTTTGAATCAAATGAAGCTCAAATGCATTTAAGAAAGTGACCAATATGGTCAAAGTTCTAATGTTCAAAAAGATCGTCCAAGTGGTCAAGACCTTGAGGTCCAAGTTCAAGGCTATGCAAAGGAGTTATTTCTGTCCAAGTCATTCCTTAATCCTTTGCACGGTTTTAGTCCGAAAGTTTTTACAAGGGGTTGCACTTCACTTAGTGTAATTAACCTTGTAGGAAGTATCTAGCAAGTGACGGTTTTCCAAGCTCCAAATGCACGTTTAATAAGCGTCGGTTACAAGCTGAATTGGTGGCAGTTTGGGCGTATTTCATGCTAGCCGTTTGTGAGTTACTTGGGCTAATTAAAGTGGCATGATTCATGGCACTTAATGGGCGTCTGTTGGCTGAACATTGCACCTCATTACTTGGGGGTTACGTGTGGATATTGCTGCTAGAATAAAGGCATTAAAATAGGAGTTACAAAACTTGAATAAAAGGCGTGAATCAAGGAATTGAAATGGGAGTTACAAGCTTGAAGAGTGGCTGGCCGTTGAAGATGCTCTTTGGATGCTATTTTGGCTGATTATTTTTCCCTTGTTTCAAGCCTAGTCTTTAGTTCTTTTAATTAGTTCAATTATGTATGTAATGGGATTAAGTTGGACGTGTAAAGCCCCTTATTTCCCTTAGTTAATTTCCATTTGTTTGTTTCATTTTGTTGAATTAAAGTAGGCAAGTGAAAAGGTTGTATTGATGCTATAAATAGCATACTTTGAATGAATGAAAAATCATCCAAGATTATTTTGCCTAAAACGTGTGTTTTGATAATTGAAGTGACTTGTGTCTAGTTCACTTTGTTTTCCAAATTTGAGTATCCGAATTTGAAGAGTGTTAGTTTTGGTGAGAGTTCCCAAGATTAAAACTTGTAGTTTACGATTTGGTGAGAGTTCCCTTATCTAAACTATCCCAAGCAAACGAGTGAGAGTTCCTCTTTGCTATATCCTTAGCTTAGGGTGAGTGTTCCCCTAACTAAACTGATCTCGTGACAATTGAAACTTAAAATCATTTGACCTTCTGTTAACTTATCATTGTCGTAACAAGGTTTCTCATCTTGTTTACACATCATTTGGCGCGTCAGGTAGGGGGAAAATTTTCTTAAAATTTTTCCAAAGGGGTCGAATACCTACATACCATGGGAGAGAATCCAGACTTGAGGACAGCTTTGGAAGCTCTTAATCGATCCATTGCTAGTCAGGAAAGGTTGGCCGAAACCAATGCCAATCTACAAGGGAACCTTGCTGCCTTGATGGCAAGGCTCATGAACGAGCAAGACAGGAGAGATCAAGGTGAAGAACCTCCACCTAGGAGGGAAGATAGGAGTCTCAAAGTGGACGTTCCTGCCTTTGATGGGACACTTGATCCAGAGAAGTACTTGGAGTGGGAGAAATCCTTGGAAAGGTACTTTGATTACAAGGACATCCATGAGACGGTTCAACAGTACAAGATAGCCAAAGTCAAACTGAAGGGCTATGGTGATAGTTGGTTGCAAGGAGAACAAAGAGGGCGTACCCTTAGGGGTAAGGCTCACATTTCCACTTGGGAAAAGCTGAAGAAAAGAATGAGAGATCGTTTCATTCCTCACAATTACAAGCAAAATCAATATGTGAAGTGGAGTACTTTGCAGCAAAATGGCGACTCAGTGGAAGACTATATCAAAGAGTTTGATAGGCTTGCCATTGTGTGTGAGGTGACTGAAAATGAAGAGCTGAAGTTGGGACGTTTTGTAGCTGGGTTGGATCAAGAATTACAAGACAAACTTGAAGGTTACACTAACCTCACGTTTGTGGAAGCTTGCAAACTTGTGACAAAGTTTGATGCTAAAAGGAAAAAGAAGAAAGCGCCTACCACTACTCCAGTGTTACGCAAACCACCCTTCACTTCGAAGGAGGGTTCTTCTTTTAGCAAGTCTAATGAGCCATCTAAGAAGAACACGAAAGACTTCAAACTTAGTGACATTGTATGTTACAAGTGTGGAGGAAGAGGACATTACAAAAAAGATTGTCCTAATTCAAGAGCCTTAACCATGCAAGAAGTTAAGCTCATAGCCGCCCAAAGCATCAATTGGGAGGAATTTGAGTCTGAAGAAGAGAAGGATGTGATCCCGCATGAAAAGGATGAGGAGGAGGACCATTGCTATCCTGAGATAGAGGACAAAACGAACTTGGTGGTTAGGAGAGCATTTCAAGCTCGTGTGGAGGAACCTTTGGCGCCTCAAAGACAACACATTTTCATCACCAAGTGTAAAATTGGTGACGAGGTATGTGATTTAATTATTGATGGGGGCAGTGAGGCTAATACTGTGTCAAAGACTTTAGTCTCTAAACTAGGTCTTACTACCACTAATCATCCACATCCTTACAAATTGAGTTGGTTAGATTCTAATGCTAGTACTGGGGTTAGAAAGCAATGCATGGTGAATTTTTCGATTGGTTCATATCATGATAGTCAAATATGTGATGTTGTATTAATGGATGCTTGTCATATTCTTCTTGGTAGACCATGGCAATCTGATAAAAAATCTATTCATGATGGGTACCATAACACCTACACTATCACTCACCAAGGGAAACAAAAAAAATTGTACCCTTTACCACCCCCACGGTTTTCACAACCACAAAAATTCCAAATTTCTTTATTATCTTGTAAAGAATTTGAGAGAGAGTTTGAAGGTGAGGAAGAGATATTCATGTTGTACTCTAAAGAAATTCATGAAAAATTTGTAAGTCAAAATCCTAGACTTGCAAAATTGATTAAGGAGTTTGAGGATGTTTTTCCTGACGAGTTACCTAAGGGATTACCACCCTTGAGAGGAATTGAGCATCAAATTTATCTCATTCCAGGCGCACCTCTACCAAATAAACCTGCCTATAGATGTAACCCTTTAGAAACTAAGGAGTTGCAGAGACAAATTGAAGAATTGATGGGTATGGGTTATGTGCGTGAATCTATGAGTCCATGTGCGGTTCCTGCTTTGTTGGTCCCAAAAAAGATGGCACTTGGCGCATGTGTATTGATAGTAGAGCTGTTAACAATATTACTATCAAGTACAGGTTTCCAATTCCAAGACTTGATGATAGGTTGGACGAATTGAGTGGTTCAAATGTTTTCTCAAAAGTTGATTTGAGGAGTGGTTACCATCAGATTCGAATGAGGGAAGGTGATGAATGGAAGACTGCATTCAAGACAAAGCATGGGTTGTATGAATGGCTCGTGATGCCGTTTGGATTGACCAATGTACCTAGCACATTCATGAGATTGATGAACGAGGTGTTGAGGCCGTTTCTTGGCAAGTTCGTGGTGGTGTACCTTGATGATATCCTTATTTACTCTAAAAATGGGGATGAACATTTAGATCATTTGTTTCAAGTTTTTTCTGTTTTAAGAACACAAAAATTGTATGGAAAACTTGAAAAATGTGATTTTATGTTGTATGAGGTCACTTTTCTTGGTTACATAGTTTCAGGTGATGGCGTGAAGGTGGACCCTTGCAAGGTTGAAGCAATTCAATCATGGCCTAGTCCGAAAACACTCACGGAGGTCCGTTCTTTCCATGGCCTAGCTTCTTTCTATAGAATATTTATCAAGAATTTTAGCACACTCATGGCTCCTATAACTGAGTGTACTAAGAAGGGGACGTTTGAATGGACTACACAAGATCAAAAGGCCTTTGAAGAAGTCAAGGAGAAAATGTGCAACACTCCTATTCTTGCACTCCCTGATTTTTCCAAGCCATTTGAAGTGGAGTGTGACGCAAGTGGGAAGGGGATTGGAGCAGTTTTGATTCAAGAAGGGCGTCCAATTGCTTATTTCAGTGAGAAGTTGAGTCAAGGCAAGTTGAATTATTCCACCTATGATAAAGAGTTCTATGCTATGGTACGAGCTCTAGATCATTGGTCACACTACTTGAGGCCGCAACCGTTCATATTGCATTCGGATCATGAATCTTTAAGGTTCATCCATGGACAAAAGAAGTTGAATTCAAGACATGCTAAATGGGTTGAATTCTTGCAAACATTTAACTTTTCTTCTAAATACAAGAGTGGAAAGGCTAATGTTGTTGCGGATGCCTTATCTAGGAGGCATAATTTGCTTGGAGTTGTCGAAGCAAAGGTCCTTGGGTTTGATTTGATCAAGGAATACTACAAGGAAGATGGCGATTTCAATGGAGTAATGCAGAAGTGTGTTCATGGAGTATATGACTTATTTTCCTTACATGATGGCTTTCTTTTTAAGGGAAATCGGTTATGCATTCCTAAGTGTCCAATTAGAAGCTTGTTGATTCATGAAGCTCATGGAGGAGGTCTAGCTGGTCACGTTGGGATTCAAAAAACAATGGAGCTTCTTCAAGCTCACTTTTATTGGCCGAAAATGTTAGCCACGGTTCATCATGTGGTTAGTCGTTGTTCTACTTGTCAAAGGGCCAAAATGGTGTTTCACAAAGGTCTCTACAAGCCTTTGCCAGTTCCGGAAAGACCTTGGGAAGATGTGAGCATGGATTTCATTGTGGCTTTACCTAAAACTCAAAGAGGTAAAGACTCAATCATGGTGGTTGTTGATCGGTTTTCGAAAATGGCCCATTTCATTCCTTGTCATAAGGCCGAAGATGCTATGAGAGTGGCTAAGTTGTATTTTGAAGAAGTGGTTCGTTTTCATGGGGTGCCACGCACCATTGTGTCCGATCGAGATACAAAGTTCCTCAGTCATTTTTGGAAGTCAATATGGCGTCTAATGGGAACAAAGCTACTGTTTTCTACTTCACATCATCCACAAACCGACGGTCAAACTGAAGTGGTAAATAGGATACTTGGTTCTTTGCTTAGGACCTTGGTTAGTAAGAGTGCTAAGGATTGGGATGTCAAGCTAGCTCATGCCGAGTTTGCTTACAATCGAACTCCTAGTTCTGCTACAAAATACTCTCCTTTTGAAGTGGTCTATGGTGTCAATCCTTATGTTCCTATTGATCTCATAGCTTTGCCACAAGACAAATTCGTTCATGGTGGAGCTAAGGAACAAGCCGAGTTCATGTTGAAAATACACAAGGAAGTTAGGAAGAACATTGAGAAAGCAAATGAAGTCTACAAAAAACAAGCCAACAAGAAGGTGAAAAACGTGAAGCAATTTGAAGTTGGTGACTTAGTGTGGATTTACATGAGAAAAGAGAGGTTTCCTAGCAAAAGAAAGAACAAACTTATGCCAAGAGCCGAAGGTCCATTTGAAGTCATGGAAAAGATCAACGACAATGCATACAAAGTTGATTTGGGAGGCCAATTCGGTGTCTCAAGCACATTCAACGTTGGGGATCTTGCTCCTTACTTTGATGATGACGAATTGAGGGCAATTCCTTTTGAAGAAGAGGAGGATGACCAATATGGTCAAAGTTCTAATGTTCAAAAAGATCGTCCAAGTGGTCAAGACCTTGAGGTCCAAGTTCAAGGCTATGCAAAGGAGTTATTTCTGTCCAAGTCATTCCTTAATCCTTTGCACGGTTTTAGTGATGTGATTTTTAGTCCGAAAACTAAGCCTCACAAAGATATGAATCTAACCTAATTCTATACAGAAAATTCACCAAGAATTAAGCAAGAAACTTAGATTAATTAATCAAGAATCCACCTAATTAATCAACCTAGATGATTGTTTTAACTAAAACAAACAAAACAGCAAATTGGAATCCACCAATCAAGAATTTAAGTAATCCAACTTAAACAAAAGAATTATTATTATGAATGTATGATTAAACTTGTATCTTTTTCAAGATTACAACCCTATATTTATAGACTCAATCAACTATCCTAATCCCACTTGAATTAGAATTCTGATTCCTTAACAAAAACCCACGGATTGCATAACTTGATCAAGTTTGGATAACTTTGATTTAGTTATTTAATCCTACTTAAACTCTAACTACTCTTAAGATAAAACTTGCCTATTTTATCCTAACTCAAGCTTGCACTCCAAGCTATTATTGACGCTTACTAGACTAAAAACAATTCCTAATGCAATTAGAAATCCTAAATGCTTAAAACAATTCCTAATGCAATTAGAAATCCTAAGTGCTTAAAACAATTCCTAATGCAATTAGAAATCCTAAGTGCTTAAAACAAGAAAAACCCTTTCAAGTGAAAGGTAAAAACTTGTAAGCAAAAACCTAAGTAAAGACTCACAAAATAAAACTAAGGAAAAGAAATCATTCTTTTCATATCGCCGCCTGAACACCACTTCACGCGCCACCACTTGTGACACGCGCCACACCACCTTGTAGCTTGGCTCAGTCCGGTGCCGGTGGACAGGAGCGTGGGACCCATCTCGGCGCGTGGCCGCCTGTATCGTCGCCGGAAGTGAACTGCGCAACTTCTTCGTTCTTGGAAATCATGGTTCTTTCTTTCCAATTTAAGCTATTGAACCTTTTCTTGATTATTTCCTTGTTTGGGCAACCTATAATGGAGTTGTTTAGACCATCTAAAAGTACATTAGATCCTTCAAAAGAATTAGCTTCTTGATTCGCATCATCCTCCTCTTCTTCAAAAGAATTTGCCCTCAAATTTACTTCATCAAAACAAGTAAAAAGGTTTTCAATAGTATATGTAGAATCTTCATCACCGCTTTCAGTAGACAAGTCTTCTTGGCACTCACCATCTTCATAATTGTCACCTTCTTTAGCAAGAAAACATGTCTTGGGTCCTCTATCGATTTCTTCCTTGAATACTTTTTCTCTTAGAAACAAACTTGAACTACGAGTAAAATTTGAGCACTTATTCTGTCCTTTATGAGATAAAGGATGTAGACTTAAACATTTGTTTCCAACCTCCACGGAGTACACATTAGTCCTTCCATTAAATTTCACAAATCTATCATATTGCCAAGGACGGCCTAATAATATATGACATGCATCCATAGGACAAACATCACATAAAACTTTATCATGAAATTTACCAATTGAAAAGGATATTAGAGTTTGCTTGTTGACCTTGACATCACTTGTGTTGTTAAGCCAATGAAGCTTGTATGGTTGTGGATGCTCGGTAATTGGCCACTCCAACTTATCAATCAAGATCGTAGACACCACATTAGTGCAACTTCCCGTGTCTATGATTACATCACACAATCTATCCTTCACCTTGCACCTTGTATGGAAAATCTTCTCTCTTTGATCGCCCTCCATAGGTGTAGGTTTCGAATGCAGTGTTCTTCTTAGGACCAAACTTTGACCTTGATGTTCGGCCTCTACTTCTTCCAAGAACTCCTCCTCTTCTTCTTCAAGGTTTTCTTGATCCTTTTCAACGTCACTACCTTGCTCACACAAAGTCTTTTCTTGCTCCCATTCTTGTGCAGTCATGACCCTTTTTGAAGGACAATCACTTGCAATGTGACCAACACTACCACACTTAAAGCGCTTCCTTCCTTCCACAAATTTCTTGTTAGTTTCGAATTTAGTTTTAGAATCTTTGTAATTCGAACTTGAACTACCCTTTTCCACATTAGCTTTCTCAAAAGGTTTTGAGAATCCTTTTATAAACGGTTTAGAGAATGAGCTTTTCTTCACTTTTAATTGTTTTTCAACTTTGATAGCCACTTTACACACATCCTCGAAAGACCAATATTGTTGTAATTCAGCTTTTTCAGCAATATTATCATTCAATCCCGAAATAAATCTAGCAATCTTATGTTCAACAATCTCTTCTAAACCACATAGCATGCATAACTTCTCAAACTCAACAATATAATTCTCAACAGTCATAGAATTTTGTTTAAAAGTTTGCATCTTTAGATAGATATCTTGAATATAATCACTAGGAACGAACCTCTTTTTCATGTGCTTCTTGAGTTGCTCCCAAGTTGTGATTTTGTTACGCCCTTCCTTATGCCTCTTCTTTTTCAAACTATCATACCAAAGACTAGCATAACCAGTGAGCTTCAACTCCGCAAGTTTACACTTCTTTCTCTCATCATACTCCTTGTAATCAAAGAGTGTTTCGGCCCTTCTAATCCATTCAAATATTTCTCTGGTTCATTCATACTCCCATTGAATTCGGGAAGGTCTAACCTAAGGTTTCTATCATCATCTTTAGGTCTATCCCTTCTCCTAGGTCTAGGTGAATCATCACTTGATGAATAATTCTTTCGTGACCTCCTAGGGTTTCTCCTTGGTTGTTCTTCCTCACTTGAACTAGAATTAGGGTTAGAATCACCCCTCTTTGAAGAAGATCCATCACGAGTATCAAGTCTCTTCAATACCTCCTCCAACCTTGCTGCCAACTCGGTGATTTGCCTATCTCTTCTAAGATTTTGTGCTTGTTCTAAGGTTAAACCCCTTGGAACTTGTGGAACCTCTTCGTCACTCATGATTCCTACACAAACCAAGTTAGTCTATGCAAAAATCTTGATTAAAAGATAAAATCTTGATGGAATCTTGAAGCAAACAACAACCGGACTCCCAACCCGTATTCCAGTGAAACAACACCAAAAGTTTAAGGCTGTACAGAGTTCGTTACTCAACCAAATGTTACGAAATTTTAGGTGAAGATAGCTAGACGTTTTTCCAGTCTAATGCAAAAAGAATCACTCAAAAATTCCAAGCCAAACGTTACCAGTTTAAATTCTACCGAACCTGGCTCTGATACCAAGATGATGTGATTTTTAGTCCGAAAACTAAGCCTCACAAAGATATGAATCTAACCTAATTCTATACAGAAAATTCACCAAGAATTAAGCAAGAAACTTAGATTAATTAATCAAGAATCCACCTAATTAATCAACCTAGATGATTGTTTTAACTAAAACAAACAAAACAGCAAATTGGAATCCACCAATCAAGAATTTAAGTAATCCAACTTAAACAAAAGAATTATTATTATGAATGTATGATTAAACTTGTATCTTTTTCAAGATTACAACCCTATATTTATAGACTCAATCAACTATCCTAATCCCACTTGAATTAGAATTCTGATTCCTTAACAAAAACCCACGGATTGCATAACTTGATCAAGTTTGGATAACTTTGATTTAGTTATTTAATCCTACTTAAACTCTAACTACTCTTAAGATAAAACTTGCCTATTTTATCCTAACTCAAGCTTGCACTCCAAGCTATTATTGACGCTTACTAGACTAAAAACAATTCCTAATGCAATTAGAAATCCTAAATGCTTAAAACAATTCCTAATGCAATTAGAAATCCTAAGTGCTTAAAACAATTCCTAATGCAATTAGAAATCCTAAGTGCTTAAAACAAGAAAAACCCTTTCAAGTGAAAGGTAAAAACTTGTAAGCAAAAACCTAAGTAAAGACTCACAAAATAAAACTAAGGAAAAGAAATCATTCTTTTCATATCGCCGCCTGAACACCACTTCACGCGCCACCACTTGTGACACGCGCCACACCACCTTGTAGCTTGGCTCAGTCCGGTGCCGGTGGACAGGAGCGTGGGACCCATCTCGGCGCGTGGCCGCCTGTATCGTCGCCGGAAGTGAACTGCGCAACTTCTTCGTTCTTGGAAATCATGGTTCTTTCTTTCCAATTTAAGCTATTGAACCTTTTCTTGATTATTTCCTTGTTTGGGCAACCTATAATGGAGTTGTTTAGACCATCTAAAAGTACATTAGATCCTTCAAAAGAATTAGCTTCTTGATTCGCATCATTTAGTCCGAAAGTTTTTACAAGGGGTTGCACTTCACTTAGTGTAATTAACCTTGTAGGAAGTATCTAGCAAGTGACGGTTTTCCAAGCTCCAAATGCACGTTTAATAAGCGTCGGTTACAAGCTGAATTGGTGGCAGTTTGGGCGTATTTCATGCTAGCCGTTTGTGAGTTACTTGGGCTAATTAAAGTGGCATGATTCATGGCACTTAATGGGCGTCTGTTGGCTGAACATTGCACCTCATTACTTGGGGGTTAGGTGTGGATATTGCTGCTAGAATAAAGGCATTAAAATAGGAGTTACAAAACTTGAATAAAAGGCGTGAATCAAGGCATTGAAATGGGAGTTACAAGCTTGAAGAGTGGCTGGCCGTTGAAGATGCTCTTTGGATGCTATTTTGGCTGATTATTTTTCCCTTGTTTCAAGCCTAGTCTTTAGTTCTTTTAATTAGTTCAATTATGTTTGTAATGGGATTAAGTTGGACGTGTAAAGCCACTTATTTCCCTTAGTTAATTTCCATTTGTTTGTTTCATTTTGTTGAATTAAAGTAGGCAAGTGAAAAGGTTGTATTGATGCTATAAATAGCATACTTTGAATGAATGAAAAATCATCCAAGATTATTTTGCCTAAAACGTGTGTTTTGATAATTGAAGTTGTTTAGGGTAAAAATCCCCTAAGACACGTGGCCCAGTAAAGGCTTGACACGTGTCAATCTTACAACGGTCAGCAAAGGCCCAATCCCTTTGCGACACGTGTCCCTTGTACCCTAATTGAGGTGCAGTTCTCCCTTACTATAAATAGTAAGGGTAGACCTCATTTATGGGGATCGATCATTAATTGCAACCACACAAAAAAACAAAACCCGAACCTACTGAAACGCTCTCAAATCGAGAAGCTTTTATTGTTCTTATTCCACTTCGAAAAGAAACTAACTTAATCTTCGGAGGCGGAACTCCCACCCCCATCCGGAGTCTCCGTTACTTGTGCAGGTACAGGCGTAGGAAGGAAGTCTGCTAGGAAATCGTAACTCTCCCGAAGGACATTAAAGACCCCCAAACATCTGGCGCCGTCTGTGGGGAGAGTACTTTCTAGATGACATCTGAGCCAATTCTACCTGGTAAAGGCAATCTGTCTACTGGGGAGATTGAGGTCCATTCGGACCAAGATACAGCCGATAACTATGAGATGGAAGCCTACACTGCTGCGGATGGCTCCTTAAGGACTAAGAACACCCGTTCCAAAGATAAGAGGGAACGGGAAGGGAATCAGGCGGCTCCTAGCAAGCCAACTAGGGGGCCGCTTGGGTTAACCTCTACCACTGGAGACTCCCCAGTCTCCAGAGATGAGCTCATGAACATGATGATGAGCTTCAAAGGAGAGATCAAAGGCCTCCTGGACAATACAGCCGGCCCCCGTAAGGATCAGGCGGAAGAAAGGCGTCACGGTAAAAAGACAGCCAAAACAGTAAAGGGTAGAGCATCTACCCCGCATCCGAAGTCAAATATGCCGGCTAGGCTCTTCGATTTCTCAAAGATGCACACTCCTGTAGATGGAGTCAGGAAGCCCGTCCGGCACATTCAGCCGGATGGAACGAAGAAAGTCTATTCTGACGCCCGGACGCTCATCCAAAATAAAAAGACTCAGCGATCCGAGTCGGCATCAACATCGACCTTTCGAGACAGCTTCAATGCTACCTCAGGAAGGCACTCGAGAACAAACAATGATAGTCGGACGAGCGAGGTTTCCGCTCGATCCGGCCCTCATATGATCCAACCGGCATTGCATGGAACACCATATACGCCCTTTGGATCCCCCTATGCACAGGCGGGTATTTTCGGGGGCAGCCACAGCCGCCCGTCCAGCCTATGGACTGGCAGCTCCGGCTGCTCAACCTTGGGGAACAGCCAACGGCGTTCTCCAGAGAGATCACCGAGATGACCCAGCCGGCCAAAATCAAAAACGTGTTGGTAGGCGCCTACGATGGTACCACCAACCCGGAAGATCACCTCATGGCATACACCAACCTGATGTACTTGCAGGGTTTGGATGACGCCTCATGGTGCCGGTGTTTCCCGGCTACGTTGAAAGGGATTGCTCAATGTTGGTTTGGTAACCTCCCAGCCGGATGCATCAATAATTTCAGGACCTTGGCCTACTGGTTTACGTCCAACTTTTCTATGAACATCCCTGCCAAGAAAACAAGCCTTGATCTAGGGGCAATACAACAGGGAGACAAAGAGGGGCTCCGGTCATATGTCAGGCGGTTTAACCTGATGAGGATCCAAATCCATGGATTGTCTGATGACGTTGCCTATACTGATTTCTTCAAAGGCTTAAAAGATGGATCAACTTTTAAGTTTGACTTGGTTAGGAAGAGGGTCTCCACTCTTCACGAGGCGCTCATGAAGGCGGAGGCCTACATTCAGGCAGTGGAATTGTGTGCTGTTAAACTTCCAACGGATTACAAAAGATCCGATAAAAAGAGAGTCGGCCTACCCAGTCGGCCAAAAAGGAAGACAAGAGAAAGGGGGTATGGGCAGCAGACTCATCCGGACAACCTTTCCAGAAAAGGAAGAGGTCGGATCCGTATGTGCCAAAGTACGAGTTCAACAAGGACTGTGCCTCCATTCTCAACGAAGTAAAAGACCGGTTGAACCTTGAAAAACCGGCTCCTATGAAGAGTCCTCTAAGCGCCCGGGATAAGAGCAAATTTTGTCTTTTTCATGACGAAATTGGCCACGACACTGAGGGTTGCTTTAGTCTCAGGCGGCTTTTTGACCGGCTAGCAGATGATGGGGCTCTCAAATCTTATCTTTCCAAGTCAAGGGGTACTCCCAAACAAGCAAAAGGACCACCCACAAAGAAGCCGGCTACTCAATCGGATACGGATGAGGAAACCATCCTGACCATTGCTGGCGGATTTGCGGGAGGTGGACCTACCATCCGGGGCACAAAAGATAACATTCGGAAACTGGTCAACTCAGTGGATGAGGGCCAGTCGTCTGAATATTCATTTCCGGAAGTTAACATCTCCGAGAGAGATAGAGGTGAGGTCAGGCGGCCTCATGATGACCCCATAGTCATCGAGTGCAAAATCGCCAATCAAAGAGTTGGCCGGATCTTGATTGATACCGGGAGCTCCTCAGACCTCATCAGCTACCGATGCTTGGAGAAACTCAAGTATAAGCCCAGTAGCATGCATCCGGCCTCATACCCTCTTGTAGGTTTTGGGGGAGGAGTAGTACATCCGGTGGGAATGATTGATCTACCCATCCGGTTCGGAGAGAAGGGAAAGGGCCGGCACATGGTTGTCAAGTTTCTTGTTGTAGAAGAGCTGACTGCCTACAATCTGATTATTGGCCGCCCAACCCTGAACCTCTCAAAGGCAGTCATCATCCCATCTCTAATGTTAATCAAGTTTGAAAGGGATGATGGCACAGTCGGTTCCTTGAGTGGGGACCAAAAGATGGCGAGAGAGTGTTACCTCTCAGACATCAAACCAACGCTTGATACAGCCGGTCAAGAGAAAGAAATTGTTGAACTTGACGACTGTGATCAAAGCTTACCGGCTACAAAGCCAGCCGGTAAAAAAAGAAAGGCGGACCAACTGGCGCCTGTAAAGGCGAAACAATAGCAATCACTGTCCGGGGAGAGGACAGATGTCCTTCGCCCTCAGCCGGCTGGAGAAATAATTGACGTCGTCCTTGAAGACAGCCGGCCAGACAGAACCGTCAAGGTTGGAACGGCTGCGTTTGAAAGTTTGGGATCAGATTTGCTCCTTTTGCTGAAGGAGTTCAAAGATGTGTTTGCCTTTGAAGTAGAAGAGATGCCGGGTGTAAGTCCGGATCTTGCTGTACATAGACTCGCTGTGGATCCTAAGAAGAAGCCGGTCAGGCAAAAGAAACGGAACCATGGCGAAGAAAGATCCCAGGCGGCAGCAGCCGAGGTCAAGAAACTTTTAGATGCTGGGTTCATCCGGCAATGTTACTACCCTGATTGGGTAGCCAATGTAGTCCTTGTGAAAAAGCCGAATGGAACCTGGCGGATGTGTGTAGATTACACGGACCTCAACAGGGCTTGTCCAAAAGATAGCTACCCGCTTCCAAAGATAGATCATCTGGTAGACTCTACAGCCGGCCATGCCCTGATGAGTTTCATGGACGCCTACTCCGGCTTCCATCAGATACCCTTGTGGAAGAAAGACCAAGAGAAGACGGCTTTCGTCACAGATCAAGGGCTATACTGCTACACGGTGATGCCGTTTGGGTTGAAGAATGCGCCTGCTACTTTCCAGCGAATGATGAACTCGGTCTTTTATGATCAGATTGGAAGGAACGTAGAGGCGTACATTGATGATATGATTGTCAAGTCAAAGCTGCAGGCGGATCATCTAGCCGACCTCCGAGAAACTCTCACCACCCTCAGACGGCATAAAGTCATGTTAAATCCAAAAAAATGCGTCTTTGGAGTTGAGTCCGGGAAGTTTCTTGGATTTTTGATTGATCAGAGAGGCATAGAGGCCAATCCGGACAAAGTACAGGCGGTGATTGACATGCAGTCGCCACGTACCGTCAGGGAGGCTCAAAAGCTTACCGGATGCCTGGCGGCATTGGGGAGATTCCTCAGCCGGTCAGGTGACAAGTGCCTGTATTTCTTTCAAGCAATCAAAAAGAGGTCAAGGTTTGAGTGGGGTGAAGAGGCTGAGGCGGCATTTCAACGGCTGAAGCAACACCTGCATTCTTTGCCAAGATTAGTGAGTCCCCTACCCCAGGAGGCTCTCTACATGTACTTGGCCGTCTCAGATCACTCCTTGAGCGCCGTCCTCCTTGCTGAGAGAGACGGCAATCAGCTCCCGGTCTACTTTATAAGCCATGTCCTTCGGAATGCTGAACTTCGTTATCCCATGATTGAAAAATTCGGTTTGGCTTTGTTCAAGGCAGTCAAGCGGTTGAAACCGTATTTCTTAGCACATCCGGTGACCGTTTACACTGACCAGCCGCTCAAAAGGCCTATGACCACTTTAGAGTCATCCGGAAGAATGATTAAATGGGCTGTGGAAATCCAAAGCTTAGAAATCACTTTCGAACCCAGGCGAGCAGTGAAGGGTCAGGCGTTTGCCGACTTTATTGTTGAAATGACGAGGCCAGTACAGCCGGATAAAACTGACCAAGTTTGGAGGGTTTATGTAGATGGGAGCTCTACGCTGAATGGTTGCGGGGCGGGTGTAATTTGTCACTCTCCGGAGGGGGACAAGTACGAGTATGCTCTGCGATTCAAGTTTCAAGCCTCGAATAATGAAGCTGAATACGAGGCCCTGCTGGCCGGTATCCGCATGTGTAAGGCAGCCGGGGCAAGGAAAGTTGACGCCTGCTCAGATTCCCAACTCATCGTTAGCCAATACAACGGTGACTATGAGGCCACTCATCCGGTGATGATTAAGTATCTTCAGGCGGTCAAAGAGGAGGCTGGGGCATTTGATGAATTCAACCTTAGTCAAGTACCCAGATCCGAGAATAATCAGGCGGATGCACTATCCAAACTCGCATCATCCGCCACATGTGATACGCCTAGATCAGTCTTCTGGGAAGTCATGGAAAAGAAAAGCATTGAACATGACCCCATTGGAGTTCTAGATCGAAGCTCCACTTGGATGGACCCCATCCGGAATTACTTGGTAGACGGCACCCTACCGGAAACCTCATCCGAAGCAGCCGCTCTTAAAAGACGAGCATTAAGCTTCGTAATGCATAAAGGTGAACTGTTCCGGAAGGGTTACTTGCAGCCGCTATTCAAGTGTGTTACCCCAGAACGGGGTAAGGAAATACTGGAAGATCTGCACGCCGGCTTCTGTGGATCTCACATTGGCGGGAAGACCCTCGCCAAAAGAACCAGGCGGCAAGGATACTTTTGGCCTACCCTTGAGGCGGATGCATTAGATCTGGTGAAAAAATGTGACAAGTGCCAGAGGTTCGGCCGGCTGATAAGGCAGCCGGCAACTGATTTAACAGCTATTCACAGTCCAATCCCCTTTGCAAAATGGGGCATGGATATTTTGGGGCCATACACTCCTGCCCCAGGCGGCAGAAGATATATCTTGGTGGCTGTTGATTACTTCACCAAGTGGGTCGAGGCCGAGGCGGTTAAGGGCATCAAAACTAAGGATGTCATCTCCTTCATCTGGAGAAATGTCATCACCCGTTTCGGTGTACCAATGTCAATGGTCTTTGACAATGGCCCCCAGTTCGAAACGCCTGTCCTAAAGACTTGGTTGCAAGATCAAGGGATTTCCCACTACTTTGCATCCGTCGGCCGTCCGCAAGCAAACGGTCAAGTTGAAGCTTTCAACAAGCTCATCTCAGGCGGCATAAAGAAAAAGATCGAGAAGGCAGGCGGTCTTTGGGCAGAAGAGTTGACTCACGTTCTTTGGTCCATCAGAACTACTGAGAAGGGGTCAACCGGTGAAACTCCATTCCTTATGGCATATGGCACAGAGGCGGTGCTTCCCATTGAATTGTATGAGCCAACACTTCGAATCATGTTGTATGATGAAGAGGCAAATTGGGAAGCCATGCGCCTGTCTCTGGATACTCTTCCAGAAAGAAGGGGCAACGCCGCCTTGCGTCATGAAATCTACCGTCTTCGAATGACGAGGGCCTACAACAAGAGGGTGCGTAAACGCCCCCTCAAAGTTGGAGATTTTGTATTACGGAAGCTTGAGGCAACCGGTAGGGCAAACGAACAAGGGAAACTGACCCCAAACTGGGAGGGACCCTACCGGATTTTTGAAGAAGTTAGAAACGGCACATACCGCCTGGAAACCCCAGACGGAATGCGGCTGCCTCGTACCTGGAATGTAGATAACTTGAAAAAGTACTACTTCTAAGGATTTTGTAATTTTTTGTAAACAGTATTGAAATGTGAAAGCATATAATTTCCATTCATACAATTGTATTTGCACCTGTCTAGTGCAAGAACACAGACGGAAGAACACTTTTAAAACCACTGCTCCAAAAAGAGCAGTCATCCGGTGACACCCATCCGGGTGATTCACTGAAGAGAACAGCTCCCTTCTGGGTGGAACATTGTTCTAGCGATCCAATAACTCAAACGGCATTTGTCTTAAAACAATGTTGCAGCCGTTAGAAATGATCCTTTGCATCTAGGATTCATCCGGCATGGACCCAAAAGAGGTCCATCCGGAAAAATGAAATTCCTAATGGGCCACTGTAACCACCTAAACGGTTTTACAACCCATCCTATATATAATTGTACCAGACGGGAACAGGTTAGGTCAGTCACTGACCCCCCGTTCGGCCTTTTTATTGTACCAGACGGGGCAAGGTTAGGTCAGTCACTGACCCCCCGTCCGACTTTTTATTGTACCAGACGGGGCAAGGTTAGGTCAGTCGCTGACCCCCCGTCCGGCTTTTTATTGTACCAGACGGGGCAAGGTTAGGTCAGTCACTGACCCCCCGTCCGGCTATTTATTGTACCAGACGGGAACAGGTTAGGTCAGTCACTGACCCCCCATCCGGCTTCCATGAAACGGCTGCCAGTCTACTGTTGGGGTAAACAGGTAGCCATTTCAGGGGCATATTGTGGTATCGCTACTTCATCCGGCATATATAGAACGGCTGAAATACTTGTAAATACTTGTAAAAAATGCTAATAATAAAGATAGCAAAACCGACTGTGTCGGTAAAATAGATTAACTTTAATTCAACGGAAATGTTAGCCGGACCCCCGTCCGGGAAAGATACATTGAAAGTACACGGCACGCAGGCCGGTAAAAAAAAGGAAGTTTATGGTTGCTGATGTTGCTGAGGCTGCTCCGACCCTTGGGCTACCTGAGTCTCAGCCGTCTGCTCCTGTTGCTGTTCTGGCTGGTCTTCCATTGGCACCCCCTCCGGCTCTGACCCTAATCCCTTCTCAGCCCACTCGTCGAAAGGAGGAGGGGCGGGAGTGCCGAGTACTTGAGCTTCATAAACTTCAGAAGCATACAAGTAGCGGACGTGGAAATAGTCAAAATCAGAGTCCGGATGGATGAGGCCCCAAGCTAGCTTCATGCGTTCCTCGCAGTCGGCCTCATTCTCAGAAATCAGGCGGCTGAGTTCCTCGTTCAGCTCCTTTTTGTGAGCCGCCTGAATATTAGCCAGTTGGACAGTCAGCTCGCTGTTTTTCTGGCGGAGCTCGGCATTTTCTTTGTCAACTCCTTCCAGAGCTCTAAGATCAGCCTGGAGGTTCTTGACCTTGAGCTCAAGATCTTCAGCTTTCTTCTTAGCCTCATCCCCTGCCAGCACAGCTTTCTTCAGCAGTTCCTCCTGTTCCAACTCCCTCTCTTTAGTGGCCTTATCATAGTTAATAGTATGAAATTGACTAGCGTCAATCAGGTCAAGGGCACGCTTCTGAGCGTCTCTTACCTCCTCTTGCTTTTTACGCAAGGGGACTCGGAGCCCGTCCACCCTCAGCATCACCTATGGTAGCAGCCGGAAAAGGTGTTAGAACTAATGATGATAATTACTACTCATCCGGCAAAGCAGGGTTTGAGACAAGCATAGGTCATTCGGGTTATTTACCTCAGCAAGAAGAGAGTTGATGCGATCCAGGTTTACCTGGTGTACAGCCGGCACCGCCTCCTTCTCAGAACGGGTCAGAGTTCTGACCATTCTCTTGGCGTATTGGTTGTAGTCGGGCCGGCTAGTAGACTCATCTGCAAAGGAAGGTTTACTTGTCAGATACTGGACATATGCGCCGCCTATATTCACGCGGCTGCCAGAGGAGCTCCCAGACTGGCTTGCATGAGTTTTGACTCTCATATACCCAAGCGGCCAGGGGGGGTCAAAGGCAGAGGTGTTACCTTGTTCAGGCTGTGGGGTGCCATCCCCCCCAGCCGCATCTGAGCCGGATCCCATCCGGGTCTGGCCTGCCGAAGCACTCGGCGTTAGCTGCAGGCTCTTCCCTGCGGTGGTTGGCCTGGAGGGGGCAGGCGTCCTCTTTGCAGGACTAGCTGCCAAAGGTGGACCCGGCAGCCTTGGAGCTTTGGAAGCCGGCTGACGTATGTCACCAGCCGGTCTCTTATGCATGCTTGCTAGTGATTTTGGCATGCCATGGATTCCACCCTGAAAATATTCAAAACAAAGCAATCAGTTAGAAACAAAGGTAACTCATCAAATGTCATCCGGTAAGAAATGGAAGAGGTTTTACCCCAGCATTCTTGGCGGCCAGTGCCGCCTTCTTCTCTTCAACTTGCTTCTTTCTCAGCTCAATGGCTGAGAAGGCCGGTGTCTTTTCAGGAGGCACCATTCTTTTAGCTGAATCTGCAAAAAGGGAAATTCGAGTTAGAACAAGTGTACTCATAAGCAGGCGTCGGAATACCGGATGGGTTAATGAACCTACTCTTTTTAAACATTGAACTCAGATTGCAAAGGGACAAGAAGGCCTCATCCCTGAACCATTCCGGGAGGGGTACCCAGAACTTTGGGACGATGATTTCGCTACCATCCTCCATCAGATGGGTCGTTTTCAGGAAGAGGCCCGTCTCCATTATTTGGTCCCAGGCCTCAGTCGGCACTTTCGGGAGCGCGCATTTTTTGCCCAGCAATGCCGGGTCCTTATTGTACCGCCGCAGGCGGTGATTCAGGGAAGTGGAAGGGGAAGAGACGACATAAAATTTGCTCTTCCAGTTGGTCCACTTTGATGGCTTTTCCAAAGTCATCATGTATTCTTGGTTGGTGGTCAGGGTGTACCAGGCATTCCACCCACCCGGAGCCCGGCTGAGGTAATGCATGTGTGCAAAGGCCTCCCAGCTTGGGTTTACCTCCTGCAGCTCACATGCGGCAATGTACCCCAAAATATTGACCCAAGAGTTGGGAGTCAATTGCCATACGCCCAAGTCATACCCCATTAATATGTCCTTGATGCAGGGGTGAAGGGGGAACCGGAGGCCTGCTTTGAATGCCGCCTCATAACAGCCGAAAAAATCATCGGCATGGTCTAAGTCGTCCGTCCTAACGACGGCTGCATCAACAGGCGGGACTCTTATTTCCCAGTCCTTCCCAACCGGTTTCCTTTTAAACAGAAAGGCAGGAAGGGTTGCAGTAAGGGTGACCACGTCTCTCGCAGACATGGTCATGTCAGTCGGATCCCCCTTAGCCGGCCATTTGTAGGCCTCCTCAACAATAGGCTCGGCCTCCTGTGCCGGGGCCTCTGATTCTGACCCAGACTCTTCTCCAGCAGATTCATCGCCGGATCCTTCGGCATTAGAATCAGAGTCTTCCAATATGCTGTCACCCGGTGTGCTCGAACCACTCGGGGAATCTTGACGAGTCCCCAGGGTTTCTTCCAAAGGAATTTCACCAGACGGTCCTGCCGTCTGGTCCTCATTTTGGGGATCAGCCGGATCTTCGGCTGCGTCGTCGGACTTGTAATCCGGGTCAACTGCCGTCCATCTTATCCGAGCCATTCTGTCCTGCACATGAACAGAGACGGTCGGATTCGAGGTAGGTGAAGGTTCGCCCAAATACCCCCAGACGGCAGTCCCAGTCCTAGACTCAGCCGTCCCCGGTGACCGGCTGACCACAGTCGTAGGCTGTGCCGAGTGTATAATTGAAGGGTCCATATCCTATCTATGCAACCGGAAAATTAACAAAAAGAATTGAATAAGGGTGCATACGGTACCTTTGTAGGTTGAAATTTGCTGAGTTGATGGCTTGAAACCTTCACAGGCGGAAGTCTCCGAATGTGTTTAAAGCTGAAAATCAAGATACATAGATCAGACGTATGTAATAGAAACTTATTCAAAAGCTCCCCAAGCGGTGGAGTCCCCGATGAGGGATAGCAAGTTTGAGCCAAGGCTGCTCAAGTGACCCCCATACGGTAAAATACCGGATGGGGGCAATTTGCTTGTTTGAGAAAAAGCTAAGGCTGCTCAAGCGACCCCCATACGGTAAAATACCGGATGGGGGCAATTGGCAGATTTGAGAAAAAGCTAAAGGCTGCTCAAACGACCCCCATACGGTTAAATGCCGGATGGGGGCAATTTGAAACGAAGTTTGGGCAAGCCAAGGCTGCTCAAACAACCCCCATACGGTTAAACGCCGGATGGGGGCAATGTAAATGAGGTTTGAGAAAAAGCCAAGGCTGCTCAAACTACCCCCATACGGTTAAATGCCGGATGGGGGCAATTTGAAACAAGTTGGGCCAAGGCTGCTCAAACTACCCCCATACGGTTAAATTCCGGATGGGGGTAATTTGAGTAATGTTGAAAGCCAAGCCTGCTCAAACTACCCCCATACGGTTAAATGCCGGATGGGGGCAACTGGAACATCGTTTGAGAAAACGCCAAGGCTGCTCAAACTACCCCCATACGGTTAAATGCCGGATGGGGGCAATTTGAAACAGTTTGAGCCAAGGCTGCTCAAACTACCCCCATACGGTTAAATGCCGGATGGGGGCAATTTGAAACAGTTTGAGCCAAGAATGCTCAAACTACCCCCATACGGTTAAATGCCGGATGGGGGCAATTGGAATAGGGTTTGAGAAAAAGCCAAGGCTGCTCAAACTACCCCCATACGGTTAAATGCCGGATGGGGGCAATTTGAAACCAGTTTGAGCCAAGGCTGCTCAAACTACCCCCATACGGTTAAATGCCGGATGGGGGCAATTTGAATGAGGTTTGAGAAAAAGCCAAGGCTGCTCAAACTACCCCCATACGGTAATATGCCGGATGGGGGCAATTTGAAACAAGTTTGAGCCAAGGCTGCTCAAACTACCCCCATACGGTTAAATGCCGGATGGGGGCACTTTGAATGAGGTTTGAGAAAAAGCCAAGGCTGCTCAAACTACCCCCATACGGTAATATGCCGGATGGGGGCAATTTGAAACAGAGCCAAAAATGCTCAAACTACCCCCATACGGTTAAATGCCGGATGGGGGCAATTTGAGTAATGTTTGAAAGCAAAGGCTGATAACACCACCCCCATACGGCTAAAGGCCGGATGGGGTTACTTGTAACCAAGTTGAATAAAAACAAAGCTGGCTCAAAGGGGTCCCATGCGGCACAATGCCGGATGGGAGTATATTAAGCATCCCAGACGGCAGAATGCCGGATGAGGGGGATTTTTGCACTTGTCCCAAGCCAGCCCCAGGCGGCAATTTGGCGAGTGAGGTTCTTAATCAAGGGGCAAAAAGAAAAGCAGATGGTACCTTACTAAATCCGCACTCAGCCGGAAGCCAGACGTCAAGTTCTTGCGAAAACCGGATGCTTGAAAGCCTTGAAAGAAGCAGCCGGTATCAGAGCTTTTCTCAGGAAATTTTTGAAAAAATTGAAGAAAATGAAAAGTGCGGAGGAAAGAGGTAGCTCCCTTACTTATAGAAAGAGGCAGAAGGCGAACAGACACCTTCTGCGCAAAAATTTGAAATTCAAAAAAAAAAAAAAAAAAAAAAAAAAAAAAAAAAAAATAATAAAGGGGGGAAAGCAGGCGAACCGTCGCTTCCCCCATGCACCCTACGTCTGTCACAGGTGACACGTGGGTTTGCCACATCTCACCTGTGAGGGGCAGATGTTTAGGGTAAAAATCCCCTAAGACACGTGGCCCAGTAAAGGCTTGACACGTGTCAATCTTACAACGGTCAGCAAAGGCCCAATCCCTTTGCGACACGTGTCCCTTGTACCCTAATTGAGGTGCAGTTCTCCCTTACTATAAATAGTAAGGGTAGACCTCATTTATGGGGATCGATCATTAATTGCAACCACACAAAAAAACAAAACCCGAACCTACTGAAACGCTCTCAAATCGAGAAGCTTTTATTGTTCTTATTCCACTTCGAAAAGAAACTAACTTAATCTTCGGAGGCGGAACTCCCACCCCCATCCGGAGTCTCCGTTACTTGTGCAGGTACAGGCGTAGGAAGGAAGTCTGCTAGGAAATCGTAACTCTCCCGAAGGACATTAAAGACCCCCAAACAGAAGTGACTTGTGTCTAGTTCACTTTGTTTTCCAAATTTGAGTATCCGAATTTGAAGAGTGTTAGTTTTGGTGAGAGTTCCCAAGATTAAAACTTGTAGTTTACGATTTGGTGAGAGTTCCCTTATCTAAACTATCCCAAGCAAACGAGTGAGAGTTCCTCTTTGCTATATCCTTAGCTTAGGGTGAGTGTTCCCCTAACTAAACTGATCTCGTGACAATTGAAACTTAAAATCATTTGACCTTCTGTTAACTTATCATTGTCGTAACAAGGTTTCTCATCTTGTTTACACATCAGAAAGCTAATTGAATCAAATGAAAGTCAAACACATTCAAACAAAGCTAATTGAATCAAATGTAAGTCAAACACATTCAAACAAAGCTTTTTGAATCAAATGAAAGTCAAATGCATTCAACAAAGCTAATTGAATCAAATGAAAGTCAAAAACATCTAAAAAAATCTAATTAAATCAAATGAAAGTCAAACACAATAAAAAAAAGCTAATTAAATCAAATGAAAGTCAAACACATTCTAACAAAGCTATTTGAATTAAATGAAAGTCAAATGCAATCTACAAAGCTAATTGAATCAAATGAAAGTCAAACACATTTAAACAAAGCTAATTGAATCAAATTATAGTAAAACACATTCAAACAAACCTAATAGAATCAAATGAAAGTCAAACACATTCAAACAGAGCTAATTGAATCAAATGAAAGTCAAACACATTCAAACACAGCTATTTGAATCAATTGAAAGTCAAACGCTTTCTACAAAGCTAATTAAATCAAATGAAAGTCATAAACATTCGAACAAAGCCAATTGAATCAAATGAAAGTCAAACACATTCAAACAAACCTAATTGAATCAAATGAAAGTCAAAATCATTCAAACAGAGCTAATTAAATAAAATGAAAGTCAAACACATTCAAAAAGAGCTTTTTGAATCAAATGAAGGTCAAACGCAATCTACAAAGCTAATTGAATCAAATGAAAGTCAAACACATTGAAACAAAGCTAATTGGATAAAATTTAAGTCAAACACATTCAAATAGAGCTTTTTGAATCAAATGAAAGTCAAATGCATTCAACAAAGCTAATTGAATCAAACGAAAGTCAAAAACATTTAAAAAAATCTAATTAAATCAAATGAAAGTCAAACACATTCAGACAAAACTATTTGAATCAATTGAAAGTCAAATGCATTCTACAAATCTAATTGAATCAAATGAAAGTAAAAAACATCTAAAAAATTCAAATTAAATCAATAAAAAGTCAAGCACATTTAAACAAAACTATTTGAATCAAATGAAAGTCAAATGCATTCTATAAAGCTAATTGAATCAAATGAAAGTCAAACACATTCAAACAAAGCTAATTGAATCAAATGAAAGTAAAACACATTAAAACAAACCTAATTGAATCAAATGAAAGTCAAACACATTCAAATAGAGCTAATTGAATCAAATGAAGGTCAAATGCAATCTGCAAAGCTAATCAAATCAAATGAAAGTCAAACACATTCAAACAAAGCCAATTGAATCAAATGAAAGTAAAAAACATCTAAAAAATTCAAATTAAATCAATAAAAGGTCAAGCACATTTAAACAAAACTATTTGAATCAAATGAAAGTCAAATGCATTCTATAAAGCTAATTGAATCAAATGAAAGTCAAACACATTCAAACAAAGCTAATTTGATGCGAAAGCATTCAAGGTTTCCTTTCTTGGTCCGTTTCTTTAATGTTTCTTAGATTAGATTTTGGCTTACAAGTTTTTACCTTTCACTTGAAAGGGTTTTTCTTGTTTTAAGCGTTAGGATTTCTATTTTGATTAGGAATTGTTTTGGTCTAGTGAGTTCCTATTTGAATTAGGACTTGTCTTTAGCAAAAGAGAGTTCCTATTTGAATTAGGACTTGTCTTTAGCAAAAGAGAGTTCCTATTTGAATTAGGACTTGTCTTTAGCAAAAGAGAGTTCCTATTTGAATTAGGACTTGTTTTTAGCAAAGTAAGTTCCTAAGTGGATTAGGACTTGACTTTGGTTTTTAGGCGTGTCTAGGAGTTTTAGGAGGATTGAATAACCTAATCTAAGTTGAATTAAACTTAGTTAGTTTAGTCATATCCGAATTAGGAACTTGGGGATCAAGTTTAGGTTTTCTAGGTCAAATGGGATTCTAATTCAATTAGGATTAGTCTTCTAATTTGATTAGGTTTAGGATTAGTTTTGAGTCTATAAATAAAGGTTGTAAACTTCGAATTATACAAGTTTGTTTTGTTGATTAAAGCTTTATTGCTTGTTAATTGGAACGTTTCTTTCCAAGTTTTCTTTGTGTTTGACGAGTGAAGTTAAACATAAAAACCCTTAGATTAGGCGAGTGAAACCTGATTTAAGAGAGGTTAGATTAATTAGTGAGTGAAGCTAATTCAAACTATCCTCAAAAAACCCCTAAATCACGAGATTAAGGTGAGTGAAGCCTTGAAATCAGATTTAGAACCCTTAGGCGAAAACAAACGAGTGAAGCTTGTTTAAACCTAAGACCAAACGAATCAAGAAACGCATCATAATTGAATCAAATGAAAGTAAAACACATTAAAACAAACCTAATTGAATCAAATGAAAGTCAAACACATTCAAATAGAGCTAATTGAATCAAATGAAAGTCAAACACATTCAAAAAGAGTTTTTTGAATCAAATGAAGGTCAAATGCAATCTGCAAAGCTAATCAAATCAAATGAAAGTCAAACACATTCAAACAAAGCTAATTGAATCAAATGTAAGTCAAATACATTAAAACAGAGCTTTTTGAATCAAATGAAAGTCAAATGCATTCAACAAAGCTCATTGAATCAAATGAAAGTCATAAACAACTAAAAAAATCTAATTAAATCAAATGAAAGTCAAACACTTTCAGACAAAGCTATTTGAATCAAATGAAAGTCAAATGCATTCTACAAATCTAATTGAATCAAATGAAAGTAAAAAACATTTGAACAAAGCCAATTGAATCAAATGAAAGTCAAACACATTCAAACAAACCTATTTGAATCAAATGAAAGTCAAACACATTCAAACAGTGCTAATTGAATAAAATGAAAGTCAAGCTCATTGAAAAAGAGCTTTTTGATTCAAATGAAGGTCAAATGCATTTAAGAAAGCTAATTGAATCAAATGATAGTCAAACACATTCAAACAAAGCTAATTGAATCAAATGTAAGTCAAACACATTCAAATAGAGCTTTTTGAATCAAATGAAAGTCAAATGCATTCAACAAATCTAATTGAATCAAATGAAAGTAAAAAACATTTGAACAAAGCCAATTGAATCAAATGAAAGTCAAACATATTCAAACAAACCTATCTGAATCAAATGAAAGTCAAACACATTCAAACACTGCTAATTGAATAAAATGAAAGTCAAACACATTCAAAAAGTGCTTTTGAATCAAATGAAGCTCAAATGCATTTAAGAAAGCTAATTGAATCAAATGAAAGTCAAACACATTCAAACAAAGCTAATTGAATCAAATGTAAGTCAAACACATTCAAACAAAGCTTTTTGAATCAAATGAAAGTCAAATGCATTCAACAAAGCTAATTGAATCAAATGAAAGTCAAAAACATCTAAAAAAATCTAATTAAATCAAATGAAAGTCAAACACAATAAAAAAAAGCTAATTAAATCAAATGAAAGTCAAACACATTCTAACAAAGCTATTTGAATTAAATGAAAGTCAAATGCAATCTACAAAGCTAATTGAATCAAATGAAAGTCAAACACATTTAAACAAAGCTAATTGAATCAAATTATAGTAAAACACATTCAAACAAACCTAATAGAATCAAATGAAAGTCAAACACATTCAAACAGAGCTAATTGAATAAAATGAAAGTCAAACACATTCAAACACAGCTATTTGAATCAATTGAAAGTCAAATGCTTTCTACAAAGCTAATTAAATCAAATGAAAGTCAAAAACATTCGAACAAAGCCATTGAATCAAATGAAAGTCAAACACATTCAAACAAACCTAATTGAATCAAATGAAAGTCAAAATCATTCAAACAGAGCTAATTAAATAAAATGAAAGTCAAACACATTCAAAAAGAGCTTTTTGAATCAAATGAAGGTCAAACGCAATCTACAAAGCTAATTGAATCAAATGAAAGTCAAACACATTGAAACAGAGCTAATTGGATAAAATTTAAGTCAAACACATTCAAATAGAGCTTTTTGAATCAAATGAAAGTCAAATGCATTCAACAAAGCTAATTGAATCAAACGAAAGTCAAAAACATCTAAAAAAATCTAATTAAATCAAATGAAAGTCAAACACATACAGACAAAGCTATTTGAATCAATTGAAAGTCAAATACATTCTACAAATCTAATTGAATCAAATGAAAGTAAAAAACATCTAAAAAATTCAAATTAAATCAATAAAAGGTCAAGCACATTTAAACAAAACTATTTGAATCAAATGAAAGTCAAATGTATTCTATAAAGCTAATTGAATCAAATGAAAGTCAAACACATTCAAACAAAGCTAATTGAATCAAATGAAAGTAAAACACATTAAAACAAACCTAATTGAATCAAATGAAAGTCAAACACATTCAAATAGAGCTAATTGAATCAAATGAAAGTCAAACACATTCAAAAAGAGTTTTTTGAATCAAATGAAGGTCAAATGCAATCTGCAAAGCTAATCAAATCAAATGAAAGTCAAACACATTCAAACAAAGCCAATTGAATCAAATGAAAGTAAAAGACATCTAAAAAATTCAAATTAAATCAATAAAAGGTTAAGCACATTTAAACAAAACTATTTGAATCAAATGAAAGTCAAATGCATTCTATAAAGCTAATTGAATCAAATGAAAGTCAAACACATTCAAACAAAGCTAATTGAATCAAATGAAAGTAAAACACATTAAAACAAACCTAATTGAATCAAATGAAAGTCAAACACATTCAAATAGAGCTAATTGAATCAAATGAAAGTCAAACACATTCAAAAAGAGTTTTTTGAATCAAATGAAGGTCAAATGCAATCTGCAAAGCTAATCAAATCAAATGAAAGTCAAACACATTCAAACAAAGCTAATTGAATCAAATGTAAGTCAAATACATTAAAACAGAGCTTTTTGAATCAAATAAAAGTCAAATGCATTCAACAAAGCTCATTGAATCAAATGAAAGTCAAAAACAACTAAAAAAAATCTAATTAAATCAAATGAAAGTCAAACACTTTCAGACAAAGCTATTTGAATCAAATGAAAGTCAAATGCATTCTACAAATCTAATTGAATCAAATGAAAGTAAAAAACATTGAACAAAGCCAATTGAATCAAATGAAAGTCAAACACATTCAAACAAACCTATCTGAATCAAATGAAAGTCAAACACATTCAAACAGTGCTAATTGAATAAAATAAAAGTCAAGCTCATTGAAAAAGAGCTTTTTGATTCAAATGAATGTCAAATGCATTTAAGAAAGCTAATTGAATCAAATGATAGTCAAACACATTCAAACAAAGCTAATTGAATCAAATGTAAGTCAAACACATTCAAATATAGCTTTTTGAATCAAATGAAAGTCAAATGCATTCAACAAATCTAATTGAATCAAATAAAAGTAAAAAACATTTGAAAAAAGCCATTGAATCAAATGAAAGTCAAACATATTCAAACAAACCTATCTGAATCAAATGAAAGTCAAACACATTCAAACAGTGCTAATTGAATAAAATGAAAGTCAAACACATTCAAAAAGTGCTTTTTGAATCAAATGAAGCTCAAATGCATTTAAGAAAGCTAATTGAATCAAATGAAAGTCAAACACATTCAAACAAAGCTAATTGAATCAAATGTAAGTCAAACACATTCAAACAAAGCTTTTTGAATCAAATGAAAGTCAAATGCATTCAACAAAGCTAATTGAATCAAATGAAAGTCAAAAACATCTAAAAAAATCTAATTAAATCAAATGAAAGTCAAACACAATAAAAAAAAAGCTAATTAAATCAAATGAAAGTCAAACACATTCTAACAAAGCTATTTGAATTAAATGAAAGTCAAATGCAATCTACAAAGCTAATTGAATCAAATGAAAGTCAAACACATTTAAACAAAGCTAATTGAATCAAATTATAGTAAAACACATTCAAACAAACCTAATAGAATCAAATGAAAGTCAAACACATTCAAACAGAGCTAATTGAATCAAATGAAAGTCAAACACATTCAAACACAGCTATTTGAATCAATTGAAAGTCAAATGCTTTCTACAAAGCTAATTAAAATCAAATGAAAGTCAAAAACATTCGAACAAAGCCAATTGAATCAAATGAAAGTCAAACACATTCAAACAAACCTAATTGAATCAAATGAAAGTCAAAATCATTCAAACAGAGCTAATTAAATAAAATGAAAGTCAAACACATTCAAAAAGAGCTTTTTGAATCAAATCAAGGTCAAATGCAATCTACAAAGCTAATTGAATCAAATGAAAGTCAAACACATTGAAACAAAGCTAATTGATAAATTTAAGTCAAACATATTCAAATAGAGCTTTTTGAATCAAATGAAAGTCAAATGCATTCAACAAAGCTAATTGAATCAAACGAAAGTCAAAAACATCTAAAAAAATCTAATTAAATCAAATGAAAGTCAAACACATTCAGACAAAGCTATTTGAATCAATTGAAAGTCAAATGCATTCTACAAATCTAATTGAATCAAATGAAAGTAAAAAACATCTAAAAAATTCAAATTAAATCAATAAAAGGTCAAGCACATTTAAACAAAACTATTTGAATCAAATGAAAGTCAAATGCATTCTATAAAGCTAATTGAATCAAATGAAAGTCAAACACATTCAAACAAAGCTAATGAATCAAATGAAAGTAAAACACATTAAAACAAACCTAATTGAATCAAATGAAAGTCAAACACATTCAAATAGAGCTAATTGAATCAAATGAAAGTCAAACACATTCAAAAAGAGTTTTTTGAATCAAATGAAGGTCAAATGCAATCTGCAAAGCTAATCAATCAAATGAAAGTCAAACACATTCAAACAAAGCCAATTGAATCAAATGAAAGTAAAAAAACATCTAAAAAATTCAAATTAAATCAATAAAAGGTCAAGCACATTTAAACAAAACTATTTGAATCAAATGAAAGTCAAATGCATTCTATAAAGCTAATTGAATCAAATGAAAGTCAAACACATTCAAACAAAGCTAATTGAATCAAATGAAAGTAAAACACATTAAAACAAACCTAATTGAATCAAATGAAAGTCAAACACATTCAAATAGAGCTAATTGAATCAAATGAAAGTCAAACACATTCAAAAAGAGTTTTTTGAATCAAATGAAGGTCAAATGCAATCTGCAAAGCTAATCAAATCAAATGAAAGTCAAACACATTCAAACAAAGCTAATTGAATCAAATGTAAGTCAAATACATTAAAACAGAGCTTTTTGAATCAAATGAAAGTCAAATGCATTCAACAAAGCTCATTGAATCAAATGAAAGTCAAAAACAACTAAAAAAATCTAATTAAATCAAATGAAAGTCAAACACTTTCAGACAAAGCTATTTGAATCAAATGAAAGTCAAATGCATTCTACAAATCTAATTGAATCAAATGAAAGTAAAAAACATTTGAACAAAGCCAATTGAATCAAATGAAAGTCAAACACATTCAAACAAACCTATCTGAATCAAATGAAAGTCAAACACATTCAAACAGTGCTAATTGAATAAAATGAAAGTCAAGCTCATTGAAAAAGAGCTTTTTGATTCAAATGAAGGTCAAATGCATTTAAGAAAGCTAATTGAATCAAATGATAGTCAAACACATTCAAACAAAGCTAATTGAATCAAATGTAAGTCAAACACATTCAAATAGAGCTTTTTGAATCAAATGAAAGTCAAATGCATTCAACAAATCTAATTGAATCAAATGAAAGTAAAAAACATTTGAACAAAGTCAATTGAATCAAATGAAAGTCAAACATATTCAAACAAACCTATCTGAATCAAATGAAAGTCAAACACATTCAAACAGTGCTAATTGAATAAAATGAAAGTCAAACACATTTAAAAGTGCTTTTTGAATCAAATGAAGCTCAAATGCATTTAAGAAAGCTAATTGAATCAAATGAAAGTCAAACACATTCAAACAAAGCTAATTAAATCAAATGTAAGTCAAACACATTCAAACAAAGCTTTTTGAATCAAATGAAAGTCAAATGCATTCAACAAAGCTAATTGAATCAAATGAAAGTCAAAAACATCTAAAAAATCTAATTAAATCAAATGAAAGTCAAACACACTAAAAAAAAGCTAATTAAATCAAATGAAAGTCAAACACATTCTAACAAAGCTATTTGAATTAAATGAAAGTCAAATGCAATCTACAAAGCTAATTGAATCAAATGAAAGTCAAACACATTCAATAAACAAACAATGAATCAAATTGAAAGTACAAACACATTCAAACAAACCTAATAGAATCAAATGAAAGTCAAACACATTTAAACAGAGCTAATTGAATCAAATGAAAGTCAAACACATTCAAACACAAGCTATTGAATCAATTGAAAGTCAAATGCTTTCTACAAAGCTAATTAAATCAAATGAAAGTCAAAAACATTCGAACAAAGCCAATTGAATCAAATGAAAGTCAAACACTTTCAAACAAACCTAATTGAATCAAATGAAAGTCAAAATCATTCAAACAGAGCTAATTAAATAAAATGAAAGTCAAACACATTCAAAAAGAGCTTTTTGAATCAAATGAAGGTCAAACGCAATCTACAAAGCTAATTGAATCAAATGAAAGTCAAACACATTGAAACAAAGCTAATCGGATAAAATTTAAGTCAAACACATTCAAATAGAGCTTTTTGAATCAAATGAAAGTCAAATGCATTCAACAAAGCTAATTGAATCAAACGAAAGTCAAAAACATCTAAAAAAATCTAATTAAATCAAATGAAAGTCAAACACATTCAGACAAAGCTATTTGAATCAATTGAAAGTCAAATGCATTCTACAAATCTAATTGAATCAAATGAAAGTAAAAAACATCTAAAAAATTCAAATTAAATCAATAAAAGGTCAAGCACATTTAAACAAAACTATTTGAATCAAATGAAAGTCAAATGCATTCTATAAAGCTAATTGAATCAAATGAAAGTCAAACACATTCAAACAAAGCTAATTGAATCAAATGAAAGTAAAACACATTAAAACAAACCTAATTGAATCAAATGAAAGTCAAACACATTCAAATAGAGCTAATTGAATCAAATGAAAGTCAAACACATTCAAAAAGAGTTTTTTGAATCAAATGAAGGTCAAATGCAATCTGCAAAGCTAATCAAATCAAATGAAAGTCAAACACATTCAAACAAAGCCAATTAAATCAAATGAAAGTAAAAAACATCTAAAAAATTCAAATTAAATCAATAAAAGGTCAAGCACATTTAAACAAAACTATTTGAATCAAATGAAAGTCAAATGCATTCTATAAAGCTAATTGAATCAAATGAAAGTCAAACACATTCAAACAAAGCTAATTGAATCAAATGAAAGTAAAACACATTAAAACAAACCTAATTGAATCAAATGAAAGTCAAACACATTCAAATAGAGCTAATTGAATCAAATGAAAGTCAAACACATTCAAAAAGAGTTTTTTGAATCAAATGAAGGTCAAATGCAATCTGCAAAGCTAATCAAATCAAATGAAAGTCAAACACATTCAAACAAAGCTAATTGAATCAAATGTAAGTCAAATACATTAAAACAGAGCTTTTTGAATCAAATGAAAGTCAAATGCATTCAACAAAGCTCATTGAATCAAATGAAAGTCAAAAACAACTAAAAAAATCTAATTAAATCAAATGAAAGTCAAAAACTTTCAGACAAAGCTATTTGAATCAAATGAAAGTCAAATGCATTCTACAAATCTAATTGAATCAAATGAAAGTAAAAAACATTTGAACAAAGCCAATTGAATCAAATGAAAGTCAAACACATTCAAACAAACCTATCTGAATCAAATAAAATGTCAAACACATTCAAACAGTGCTAATTGAATAAAATGAAAGTCAAGCTCATTGAAAAGAGCTTTTTGATTCAAATGAAGGTCAAATGCATTTAAGAAAGCTAATTGAATCAAATGATAGTCAAACACATTCAAACAAAGCTAATTGAATCAAATGTAAGTCAAACACATTCAAATAGAGCTTTTTGAATCAAATGAAAGTCAAATGCATTCAACAAATCTAATTGAATCAAATGAAAGTAAAAAACATTTGAACAAAGCCAATTGAATCAAATGAAAGTCAAACATATTCAAACAAACCTATCTGAATCAAATGAAAGTCAAACACATTCAAACAGTGCTAATTGAATAAAATGAAAGTCAAACACATTCAAAAAGTGCTTTTTGAATCAAATGAAGCTCAAATGCATTTAAGAAAGCTAATTGAATCAAATGAAAGTCAAACACATTCAAACAAAGCTAATTGAATCAAATGTAAGTCAAACACATTCAAACAAAGCTTTTTGAATCAAATGAAAGTCAAATGCATTCAACAAAGCTAATTGAATCAAATGAAAGTCAAAAACATCTAATTAAATCAAATGAAAGTCAAACACAATAAAAAAAAGCTAATTAAATCAAATGAAAGTCAAACACATTCTAACAAAGCTATTTGAATTAAATGAAAGTCAAATGCAATCTACAAAGCTAATTGAATCAAATGAAAGTCAAACACATTTAAACAAAGCTAATTGAATCAAATGTAAGTCAAACACATTCAAACGGAGCTTTTTGAATCAAATGAAAGTCAAATGCATTCAACAAAGATAATTGAATCAAATGAAAGTCAAAAAATCTAAAACTAAATTAAATCAAATGAAAGTCAAACACATTCAAACAAAGCTATTTGAATCAAATGAAAGTCAAATGCATTCTACAAATCTATTTGAATCAAATTGAAGTAAAAAACAATCGAACAAAGCCAATTGAATCCAATGAAATTCAAACACATTCAAACAAAGCTTTTTGAACCAAAGTAAAGTCAAATGCATTCAACAAAGCTAATTGAATCAAATGAAAGTCAAAAACATCTAAAAAAATCTAATTAAATCAAATGAAAGTCAAACACAATAAAAAAAAGCTAATTAAATCAAATGAAAGTCAAACACATTCAAACAAAGCTATTTGAATTAAATGAAAGTCAAATGCAATCTACAAAGCTAATTGAATCAAATGAAATTTAAACACATTCAAACAAACCTAATAGAATCAAATGAAAGACGAACACATTCAAACAGAGCTAATTGAATCAAATGAAAGTCAAACCCATTCAAAAAGATCTTTTTGAATCAAATTAAGGTCAAATGCATTCTACAAAGCCAAATGAATCAAATGAAAGTCAAACACATTCAAACAAAGCTAATTGAATCAAATGAAAGACAAACACATTCAAACAGAGCTAATTGAATCAAATGAAAGTCAAACACATTCAAAATGAGCTTTTTGAATCAAATGAAGGTCAAACTTAATATACTAAGCTAATTGAATCAATTGAAAGTTAAACACATTCAAACAAAGCTATTTGAATGAAATGTAAGTCAAACACATTCAAACAGAGCTTTTTGAATCAAATGAAAGTCAAATACATTCAACAAAGCTAATTGAATCAAATTAAAGTCAAAACATCCAAAAACCTAATTAAATCAAATGAAAGTCAATCATATTCAGACAAAGCTATTTGAATCAAATGAAATTCAAATGCATTCTACAAAGCTAATTAAATCAAATGAAAGTCGAAAACATTCGAACAAAGCCAATTGAATCAAATGAAAGTCAAACACATTCAAACAAACCTAATTTAATCAAATGAAAGTCAAAAATCATTCAAACAGAGCTAATTAAATAAAATGAAAGTCAAACACATTCAAAAGAGCTTTTTGAATCAAATGAAGGTCAAACGCAATCTACAAAGCTAATTGAATCAAATGAAAGTCAAACACATTGAAACAAAGCTAATTGGATAAATTTAAGTCAAACACATTCAAATAGAGCTTTTTGAATCAATGAAAGTCAAATGCATTCAACAAAGCTAATTGAATCAAACGAAAGTCAAAAACATCTAAAAAATCTAATTAAATCAAATGAAAGTCAAACACATTCAGACAAAGCTATTTGAATCAATTGAAAGTCAAATGCATTCTACAAATCTAATTGAATCAAATGAAAGTAAAAAACATCTAAAAAATTCAAATTAAATCAATAAAGGTCAAGCACATTTAAACAAAACTATTTGAATCAAATGAAAGTCAAATGCATTCTATAAAGCTAATTGAATCAAATGAAAGTCAAACACATTCAAACAAAGCTAATTGAATCAAATGAAAGCAAAACACATTAAAACAAACCTAATTGAATCAATGAAAGTCAAACACATTCAAATAGAGCTAATTGAATCAAATGAAAGTCAAACACATTCAAAAAGAGTTTTTTGAATCAAATGAAGGTCAAATGCAATCTGCAAAGCTAATCAAATCAAATGAAAGTCAAACACATTCAAACAAGCTAATTGAATCAAATGTAAGTCAATACATTAAAACAGAGCTTTTTGAATCAAATGAAAGTCAAATGCATTCAACAAAGCTCATTGAATCAAATGAAAGTCAAAACAACTAAAAAAATCTAATTAAATCAAATGAAAGTCAAACACTTTCAGACAAAGCTATTTGAATCAAATGAAAGTCAAATGCATTCTACAAATCTAATTGAATCAAATGAAAGTAAAAAACATTTGAACAAGACCAATTGAATCAAACGAAAGTCAAACACATTCAAACACCTATCTGAATCAAATGAAAGTCAACACATTCAAACAGTGCTAATTGAATAAATGAAGTCAAACACATTCAAAAGAGATTTTTGAATCAAATGAAGGTCAATGCATTTAAGAAAGCTAATTGAATCAAATGATAGTCAAACACATTCAACAAGCTAATTGAATCAAATGTAAGTCAAACACATTCAAATAGAGCTTTTTGAATCAAATGAAAGTCAAATGCATTCAACAAATCTAATTGAATCAAATGAAGTAAAAAACATTTGAACAAAGCCAATTGAATCAAATGAAAGTCAAATGCATTCAAACAAACCATCTGAATCAAATGAAAGTCAAACACATTCAAACAGTGCTAATTGAATAAAATGAAGTCAAACACATTCAAACGAGCTTTTTGATTCAAATGAAGCTCAAATGCATTTAAGAAAGCTAATTGAATCAATGAAAGTCAACACATTCAAACAGCTAATTGAATCAAATGTAAGTCAAACACATTCAAGTAGAGCTTTTTGAATCAAATGAAAGTCAAATGCATTCAACAAATCTAATTGAATCAAATGAAAGTCAAAAACATCTAAAAACCTAATTAAATCAAATGAAAGTCAAACACCATTCAAAGAAAGCTATTTGTATCAAATGAAAGTCAAATGCATTCTGCAAAGCTAATTGAATCAAATGAAAGTCAAACACATTCAAACAAAGCTAATTGAATCAAATGTAAGTCAAACACATTCAAACAGAGCTTTTGAATCAAATAAAACTCAAATGCATTCAACAAAGCTAATTGAATCAAACGAAAGTAAAAACACACATCTAAAAAAATCTAATTAAATCAAATGAAAGTCAAACACATTCAGACAAGCTATTTGAATTAAATGAAAGTCAAATGCATTCTACAATCTAATTGACTCAAATGAAAGTAAAAAACATCTAAAAATTCAAATTAAATCAATAAAAGGTCAAACACATTCAACAAAACCATTTGAATCAAGTGAAAGTCAAAAGCATTTTATAAAGCTAATTGAATCAAATGAAAGTAAAACACATTCAAACAAACCTAATTGAATCAAATAAAAGTCAAAGATATTCAAACAGAGCTAATTGAATCAAATGTAAGTCAATAACATTCAAACAGAGCTTTTTGAATCAAATGAAAGTCAAATGCATTTAACAAAGCTAATTGAATCAAATGAAAGTCAAACACATTCAAACAGTGCTAATTGAATAAATGAAAGTCAAACACATTCAAAAAGCTTTTTGATTCAAATGAGCTCAAATGCATTTAAGAAAGCTAATTGAATCAAATGAAAGTCAACACATTCAAACAAGCTAATTGAATCAAATGTAAGTCAACACTTCAAATAGAGCTTTTTGAATCAAATGCAAGTCAAATGCATTTAACAAAGCTAATTGAATCAAATGAAAGTCAAAACATCTAAAAAACCTAATTAAATCAAATGAAGTCAAACACGTTTAAACAAAGCTATTGAATCAAATGAAAGTCAAATGCATTCTACAAAGCTAATTGAATCAAATGAAGTTAAAAATTTCGAACAAAGCCAAATGAATCCAATGAAAGTCAAACACATTCTAACAAAGCTTGTTGAATCAAATGAAAGTCAAATGCATTCAACAAGCTAATTGAATCAAATAAAAGTCATAATATGTAAAAAAATCTAATTAAATCAATGAAGTCAAACACAATAAAAAAACCTAATTAAATCAAAATGAAGTCACAACATTCTAACAAAGCTATTTGAATTAAATGAAGTCAAATGCTTTCTACAAAGCTAATTGAATCAAAGAAAGTTAAAAACATTCCAAAAAAGCCATTGAATCAAATGAAAGCAAACACATTCAAACAAACCTAATTGAATCAAATGAAAGTCAAACACATTCAAACAAAGCTATTGAATCAATGAAAGTCAAACACATTCAAACAAGCTGATTAGATCAAATGTAAGTCAAACATTCAAACAGAGCTTTTTGAATAAATTAAAGTCAAATGCATTCAACAAAGCTAATTCAATCAAACGAAAGTCAAAAACATTTAAAAAAATCTAATAAAGTCAAATGAAAGTCAAACACATTCAGACAAAGCTATTTGAATCAAATGATTCAAATGCATTCTACAAATCTAATTGAATCAAATGAAAGTAAAACATCTAAAAAATTCAAATTAAATCAATAAAAGGTCAAACACATTCAAACAAAACTATTTGAATCAAATGAAAGTCAAAAGCATTCTATATCTAATTGAATCAAATGAAAGTCAAACACTTTCAAACAAAGCTAATTGAATCAAATGAAAGTAAAACACATTCAAAAAAACCTATTGAATCAAATAAAGTCAAAGACATTCAAACAGAGCTATTGAATCAAATGAAAGTCAAACACATTCAAAAAAAGCTAATTTGAATCAAATGTAAGTCAAACACATTCAACCGGAGCTTTTTGAATCAAATGAAAGTCAAATGCATTCAACAAAGATAATTGAATCAATGAAAGTCAAAAAATCTATAAAACCTAATTAAATCAAATGAAAGTCAAACACATTCAGACAAAGCTATTTGAATCAAATGAAAGTCAATTGCATTCTACAAATCTAATTGACTCAAATGAAAGTAAAAAACATCTAAAAAATTCAAATTAAATCAATAAAAGGTCAAACACATTCAAACAAAACCATTTGAATCAAGTGAAAGTCAAAAGCATTTTATAAAGCTAATTGAATCAAATGAAAGTAAAACACATTCAAACAAACCTAATTGAATCAAATAAAAGTCAAGATATTCAAACAGACTAATTGATCAATGAAAGTCAACAAAGCTAATTGAATCAAATGTAAGTAATAACATTCAACAGAGCTTTTTGAATCAAATGAAAGTCAATGCATTTAACAAAGCTAATTGAATCAAATGAAAGTCAAACACATTCAACAGTGCTAATTGAATAAAATGAAAGTCAAACACATTCAAAAGAGCTTTTTGATTCAAATGAAGCTCAAATGCATTTAAGAAGCTAATTGAATCAATGAAAGTCAAACACATTCAAACAAAGCTATTGAATCAAATGTAGTCAAACACATTCAAATAGAGCTTTTTGAATCAAATGCAAGTCAAATGCATTTAACAAAGCTAATTGAATCAAATGAAAGTCAAAAACATCTGAAAAACCTAATTAAATCA